>CAUYSK010015294.1:0-23641 GCA_963575035.1 Avahi laniger | reverse complement strand
TGGGTAGATGCCCAGTAATGGGATTTCTGGATCAAATGGTAGTTTTATTTGTAGCTGTTTGAGGTATCTCCATATTGCTTTCCACAGAGATTGTACTAGTTTGCAGGCCCATCAAGACTATATGAGTGTTTCCATCTCTCCGCCTCCATGCCGACATTTATTGTTTTGAGGACTTGTTGATAAAGGCCATTCTCACTGGAGATAAGTGATATCACATTGTGGTTTTGATTTGCATTTCCCCGATGATTAGAGATGTTGAGCATTTTTTCATATGTTTGTTGGCCATTATTCTATCTTCTTTTGAAAAGCTTCTATTCATGTCCTTTGCCCACTTTTTGATAGGGTTGTTTGATTTTTTTTTCTTGCTGATTTTCCTGAGTTCTATATAGATTCTAGTTATCAGCTCTTTATCGGATGTGTAAAATGCAAATATTTTCTCCCATTCTGTAGGTTTTCTGTTTGCTCTCATGACAGTTTTGCTGGCTGTGCAGAAACTTTTTTTTTTAATTTCAGCATATTATAGGGGTACAGATGTTTAGGTTACGTATGTTGCCCTTGCCCCCCCCAAGTCCAAGTTTCAAATATGTACATCCTTCAGGTGGTGCACATTGCACTCTTCGTGAATGCATATACTCATCCCCTCCTCCCTCCTCCCCCTACCCCCTCCTCCCGCTCAACATCCAATAGATGTTATTCTTATATGTGCACTTATGTGTTGATCAATTAATACCAATTTGATGGTGAGTACATGTAGTGCTTGTCTTTCCATTCTTGGGATACTTCACTTAGTAGAATGTGTTCCAGCTCTATCCAGGAGTATACAAGAGGTGCTAGATCACCATTGTTTCTTATAGCTGAATAGTACTCCATGGTTATACATATGACACATTTTATTAATCCACTCATGTATTGATGGGCACTTGGGTTGTTTCCACATTGCTCTAAGAAATCTGACAGGGCTGACAAATTCTCCCTTCTTTGCCCTCTGGGGAATAGTTGAAATGCAAGTCAGGTCCTCATATCCCCATATTCCAATAACAAGATCAGTGAACATAAAACAATGTAGTTACAGTGTCTTATATGTGAATTCTCAACCTCCTTCCCTCCACTCATCAGAAGGATTCTCTGTATTCTTCCATAACTGCCACTGGTAAGTTGAACAGAGGTGTTTCCACTATAGAGTTGAGTTACAGACTGGGAGCTTACTGCTAGAGATTAGCTTCTGTAACCTATAAACATGTAACAATAGAGCAAAGAGAGAGATTTATTCCCCTCACCCCCCTAAAATTTCTATCTTACTAATTTATGAGCTGAGAGTGGAGAAAGTCACTTATTCACATCATATCTCATAGCCGCCTTTCTGTATCCTAATCAGACTCCTTTTCAAATATTACACCCTTGGCCCACGTGTTCAATAGGAATCTCTTGGTTAATTTTTTGTCTCTACTCTCACTGAAGTTTGGTACTTTAGTATGTCCAGATCCTTCAACAATCTCCCCTGCATGTGCATGCCAAGTCACCCCCACCCACAAAACTAGATTTTATCTCATACAGTAAGTATTAAAAGGCCCAAAATTAGAATTCAGCACATATAAATAGCACAGTGAGTGTTGATGATGTAGAATCTGAAATTCTAGCCCTAAGGTGAAATCCTTCAGTGATGGCAAAATAGTAACAAATGCTTAAGTGCTATTGCAGATGTTGTGCTTCCAGGTTAAAATAAATATGTATGTTTAGAAAAGTATGTGCACCACAAAAATTCTAATTTTTTCATATTAGATCTATTGGCATGGAGGTTTGCTTATTTCTGGATATTTCACGCTTTGATTTTACGAGTAAGAAATTGAAAGTCCAGACAGGGGTAGTGACTTGTACAGAAAAATTCATTGTTAACAGGAAGTTCTGTTTCACTAAAGTTATTTTACAGTCTTGGCTCTGCTACTTACACTGTTGTGTGATCTTGGGCAAGGCACTTAAACCCTGCACCATATTTTCCTCATCTGTAAAATGGAAACACTAATAATATCCATGTCATCAGGATTTTGTGAACATTCAATGTTGCAAAGCATGTAATATGCTGATCACAGAGCCTGACACCTGATAAAAAACCCCATAATATTAGTTGTTTCAATAATGTTGGTTAACATCAGGCAGTGGGCTGGTATCAGAACCAAGATTGTAATGTGGGTCTCCTGGTTTGCAGGTTTCTGTTCTCTGGGTCATGCTCTAGCTCCAGAGGCCAGAGTAAATGCAATATGAACCCCTTCCTAAACCACCCCTTCCCCAGATGAGTTGGATCAGAACTTGTTCTGAAAGGAATATGAATATTTCCAGAAGGAAGTCAGGGATTAGAAAGACACTGTCCTCAGGTAGTTCACGTGTCTCCTTAGAAACTAAACCTCATTCAGTCATTCATTCCTGTGGCTAGACCATGAATGACTACTACAATTCATATCACAAGTCTCAGCTCATTCTAGCAAACTAGGAATAGAATATAACTTCCTTAAGTTCATAATCGTTACCCATGCAATATCTAGAACAAATATCTTACCTAATACAGAAAATTTTTAGCAGAATTTCTATTAAAGATAAGACAAGAACAAGATAAGAATTCTCTCTATCATTGGTTTAATATCGTGTTGGAGATCTTAGTACAGCAAGACAAGGAAAAGAAATCAACATTATAAAGGATGGAGTGGAAAGGAAGAAACAATCTGTCTACACAGAAAAAAACAAAAGACAGAAAAAAATATATGGATAAATTCTTAGAACAAAGGAGAGACAACTTACTGGGGAACTGGATACAAGAGAGCAGGGGTATGGGTTGCATGGAATTCACCAATTCTATTTTCCTTTCTACATTGTGATAAAATTGTAGCCACATGGCTTCCCTGATATACTACATTTTCTAGACTCCCTAGCAGTTAGGTATGATCATGTGAGTAAATTCTCATCAATGAAATGTGAATATAAGTAATATGCAACATTAATCAACCAGTGCATTACAATAGTTGGATACCTCCTCCATTCTTTTTCTGCCTCCTTTAAGCTGGATGGTGGACTAATTGTCCAGTTTGACTACAAGCAAACTTGGAAGTCTGGTGAAAACTGTGTACATCATTTCAGAACAATTCTTTAAATGCTAAGAAAGATAGAATTTATAAGGCCACAAATAATATAGTAATATAATTACAAAAATAATACAGGGAATAACATCAGCAAAATGGCAGAATAGGAAGCCCTAGACCCTTTTCTCCCACCCCCTTGACAAACACACCAATTCAACAATACACAGAAAAATTCTCTTTCAGAGTACACCCATTATGGAAAACAGTATGGAGCTTCCTCAAAAAGTTAAAAATAGAACTATCATATGATCAAGCAATCCAACTTCTGGATATTTATTCAAAGGAATTGAAATCAGGATCTCAAAGAGATATTTGTGTGCCCACATTCATTGTGAAATTATTTGCAATAGCCCAGATGTGGAAATAATCTAAATGTCCATTGATGGATGAATGGAGAAAGAAAATGTGGCATGTATACACAATGGAATATTATTTAGCTTTAAAGAAGAAGAAAATCCTGCCATTAGTGACAACATGGATGAACCTTAAGGACATTAAGATGAATAAAATAATCCGGTCACAGAAGCACAAATACTGTATTATGCCACTTATATGAGGTAACTAAATTAGTCAAACTCATAGAAGCAGAGTAGAGTGGTAATTGCTAGGGCCTGTGGCAGGGGGAAATGGGGAGTTGTTATTTGATGTGTATTAAGGTGCTGGCAAATTCTGTTTCTGGTGAGGGCTCCTGGCTTGCAGACCACTTTCTCACTATGTTCTTACATGGCCTTTCCTCAGTGAGTGGAGGGAGATAGAGAGAGAGGAAGTAAGAGAGAGAGAGAGAGACAGAGACAGAGACAGAGACAGAGACAGAGAAGTAGATAGCTTTCTAGTTTCTCTCTTTATAAGGACACTAATCCTATCACATAAGAGCATCACCCTTATGACTTCATTATTTACTACCTTACTCCAAATACAGTCACTCTGGGGGTTAGGGCTTCAGCTTCAACATATGAATATTGGGAGTACGCATATGTTCAATCTGTAACACTAGCCTTACTCCAAGCTTTACTGAAATTGGTAGCAGTAGTGAGTATGTTGCAAGTTTGATTCTCTAGGAGGCAGACCCTGAAACAGAGTTTATTGTATAGAATGTTTATTAGGGAGTGCCCTTGAGATTGATGCCTCTAGAAGGGAAGGGAAGGAAGCCAAATTGGGCAGAGGCAGAAGCCAAGTTGAAATGCAGGCCCAAACAGCAACAGCCTTGACTGTACAAGGAAACCTGGAGCTAAAATGGCCAGTTAGAGTTGTTCTGCATTAGGTCGAAATGGCTGGGCCATAACACATCTACTTTGATCAGTCATTGAATATGAATTTATGGGAAAAGGGCATGATCTCAGACAAGACATCTCTGCAACTGAGGCAGTCCCTGAAGGACTAAAGACTCCCTACTGACAGGACTCCTAGCATTTAGAACAAGCCCTTTCTTGAAGAGAAATTTGTATGGCATACCTCCATGTCCAACATGGTCAACTTCTTGTGCTGCTGAAATCTACGTCTTGTAAGTATGGAAAGCAGCTTCTCCAGAGGGAGCTCTGGTGAATCTTCCTGGGAAAAGCTTAGAAGAAAAATATTGATAGAATGATCTACAGTTTCTGCTCCTGCAGCTGGTCTTAGTGTCACAGATGATACTCTTCATCTCCCTTCTCCACTATCTATTCTAGACTCCCTTTCCCCTCAACTGGTCTCCATGGCTCACCTGATGACATGACTGAAAACCACATCCATGACAAATATTGAGCCACTGGTTACCATACTCTTCTCTGACCAAGGTTATTTCATCTGTCCATTTCCCATCAAAATTAGGCAAGGGGGTACCAAGAGGCACCCATGTGGATCACTTGGGTGTCAAATATATTCTGTTTTCCCCCATTGTGTAACAATATCTCTTCCTCCTCCTGATGATTGGGGTCAGTTACCCTGTCTAAATGATGTAATAAAGAGTCTAATTCCATTTTTTGATGTTTGACATCTTTTAACTCTTATCTCTGTCTCTTTCCCTTCTGTCCCACAGCTGGAAAGCTGATGAGAAAGCCAATGTATTCCCTTCTGTGCTGATGGGAAGGTCAAACTTAACAAGTTTCTGCCTACACAAATGAACCCTCACAGTGGCCCCAACACTGACAATCATAAAACCCCAAGCCTGTTTCCTTTCCTTACTCTCCTCAAGCCATTTTTGGACCAGCTTAGGAGACCTGTCCTGCTCTCCTTAAAATCCCTCCTTATGTAAATAATAAAACATTAACACTCTCTTAGTTTATGTGTGGCATTATCAGTCTTGACATCTGAACCAAATTTTGGAAGGGAGTCCACCTGTGTTTGTAGGATGGCCACACAGATGATGATTCCTTTCTTGCCTGCTATTCCCTGAAGACCCTGAATTGTCCATGCAGCATCCACAACTTATAGTTCAATAGGACTCTTGCTTGCTTTCATGGTAGAAGTATTTGCCCTTTGGTGATCAAGACCTATATGGCTACAAAGCCCAGAACTGTAAGGACAGGAAGGAAAATCTCCCAGTGGGTCATTGAGAGTAATGTGAGTGTAGACACTCCTGTTTCTATCCATTGCTGCCCCAAGCCATGAATTCATCCTACTGGGGACACACTACCATATAGAGATCTCTGATTAAAGTCAGTATACTGTGCTTTGGAAGAAGGAAACCATTTTTATAAAATATCACTTCAGGTAAGCCTTCATCAGGTCTTTCCAATGCTCTTTCATGACAGCATCTTCTAAGTGCTACTACAAGTGGTCCTTAACTTCTGATAGTTCAACTTATGATTTTTTGACTTCATGATGGTGTGAAACCATTCTGTTTTGCACTTTCAGTACAGTGTTGAATAAATTACATGAGATATGCAACACTTTGTTATCAAATTATTTTTATAAAATATAAAATCTTTGTTAGATAATTTTTCCAAATGTAGGCTAATATTAATATAAGTGTTCTGAGCACGTTTGAGGTAGGCTAGGCTGAGCTATGATGTTCAGTAGGTTAGGTGTATTAAATGCATTTTTGACTTACAATATTTTCAATTTAAAATGGATTTATTGGGACATAACCCCATCCTAAGTCAAGGAGCTTCTGTATATGCGTTATGATCAGTGAATCTCATGGTCATAGGCCCACTTTTATACTTCCTTTGCTGTAAAATGGGTCCTATTGACTTATACAATGTTATATAAGGTCTCGTGCTCCATATGCCTTTGGATAGTAGTACAGTTGTCCCTTGGTATCCAGGAGTGATTGGTTCCAGAATCTCCTGAGAATGCCAAAATCCATACATGCTCAAGTTCCTGATATAAAATGGCATAGTATTTGCATATAACCTATACACATCCTCAAGTATACTTTCAATGATCTCTATATTACTTATAACACTTAATACAATGTAAATGCTATGTAAATAGTTGTTATATTGTATTGTTTAGGGAATAATGGTAAGAAAAAGTCTGTAAATGTAGAGATCTGATTTTTTCCAAATATTTTTGATCCATGTTTAGTTGAATTCATGGATGTGGACCCCATAGATATGGAGAACTGACATACTGGATGAGGCTCTATAGGTAGGAAAGGCAAAATATTTATCTATTCTTGACAGAAAAGTCACTGGCCCAGAGCGTAAAGGACCAATGTAGTCAACTTGCCTTCAGGTGACCAGTTTTTCTCCTCAAGGAATTGTGCCATATCGAGGGCCTAGCATTGGTGCCTGTTTCTTTCAGCCTGGATATTTGGCAGTGGCAGTAGCTAGGTCAGTCGTGGTAAGTGGAAGCCTATGTTATTGGATCCATGAAGAGCTCCTATCTCTCCTACATGGCTCTTATTCATGTGCCTATATGTCTCAGTCCATTTGTGTTACTATAAAGGAATATGTGAGACTGGGTAATTTATAAAGAGCAAAGGTTTATTTGGCTCACAGTTCTGCAGCCTGTACAAGAAGGATGGCACCAGCATCTGCTTCTGGTCAGAGCCTCAGGCTGTTTCCACTTATGGCAGAAAATGAAGGGGAGCTGGTGTGTATAAAGGTCACTAGTTGAGAACAGAACTGAGAGAGAGAGATGGGAGAGAGGTGCCAGGCTCTTTTAAACAACCAGCTCTCATAGGAAGTAATTGAGTGAGAACTCACTATTAACACTAGGATGGCATGAAACCATTCATGAGCGATCTGTTCCTATGACTCAAACACGTCCTATTAGACTCCACTTCCAACATTGGAGATCAAATTTCAGCATGAGGTGTGGAGGGACACACATCCAAACTATAGCACCATATTGCCAGTACTAGAATGCACAATGACAGAAGCTGGTTGATATCAGCTGGCCTAGTCATTTTGTCTACTTGGTTGTTCAGTGTCTTTTTCATGCTGCATGCTTCCTGGTAGGTACTAACATGTTGTCTTAGTCCATGTGTGCTGCTATAACAAAATATCAGAGACTGAGTAATTTATAAACAACAGAAATGTATTTATTTCTCACAGTTCTGGAGGCTGGGAAGGCCAAGATAAAAGCACCACCATGTTCAGTGTCTGGTGAAGGCCTGTTCCTAGATGATGCTGTCTAGGTGTCCTCATGCTGCGGAAGGGACCAAAGGGTAAGAGAATGTTCCCTTCAACCTTGATTGCTTTTTTAAGGGTTCTAATTCCATCCATGAGGGCAAAGCTGTCATGACTTAATTGGCTCCCAAGGGCCATGCCTCTTAAGTTGCATTAAGGATTAAGTTTCAACATGAATTTCAGAGATGACACCATCATTCAAACCATAACACATATAATACAAATATGTTTCCATTTTGTGCCTACTCTTATATATGCATTAACTTGCTTCTACACCAGACTTTCATGTCCCTATTTTTCTAATCTTTCTTCTAACATGTTCCTCACCAAACTTCTAGGCCATTAATCAGTGCACATAAATCTGCACATATTATAACTTCAGGCCACTTGTCTTGCCATACAACATTATACTCTTCAACATTATATAGGTGGTCATAGTCAGTGCAATAAGACAAGAAAAGAGGAGTGAGAAGTATAAATATTGGAAAGGAAAAGACAAATTTAGAGACAAATCTACAGAATCTACAGATACATTAATAGAACTGAAATTAGAGTTTGGTAAAATTACTACATACAAAATAAAGATATAAATATTAATACTGTTCTTATAGCACACATAAGAAATTAGCAAATGTAACTAAAAATGTCACTTATAATAGTAATAAATCTATAAAGTACCTAATAACAGATGAGAAAGTATTTATGGAGGGAATTTACAAATGACATAATTAAAATAATATCAAAATAAATAGATATACTACATTTTTGTGATTAGAAGATTGATATCATAAAAATGTAATTTCTCTCTAGATCAATCTATAAACCTAGTACAATTTCAATCAAACTCCCAATAGGATTCTTGTAGACCTAGTGAAATTGACTTCAAAATCTGTAGGGAAGAAATAAAAATTCACGAATAGCTAAGAAAATTTGGAAAAATAACAAGGTGGGTGGAAATTATGATAATGTTATAGAAATTAGAAGAGTGATATATTAATATACATATAAGTCAGTGAAAGAGAATAGAAATCTCAAAGCAAACACAAGCATAAATGAGAATTTGGTATATGATAGAGCTGGAATAACAGATGTGTGGGGAAATGATGATCAGATCTATACTGGAAGTGGGACAATGGACTTACCATGTGAAAAACATTATTAGAACCCTACTTTTTGCTGTAAATAGAATAAATTCATGGTAGATTAAAGACTCAAATGCAAAAAGAAAATTTTAAAAGTATAGATATCTTATAAAATGGCTAATGGGGAAGGATTTTTGAAATAATAACAAAAAGTAAAATACATACAAAAAATTGGAAAATCTGACCTCAAGAATAAAACCTTCTGATTGACAAAATACATATTTAAAAAGTGGAAATTTAATAATAGACAAGAATAAGATATTTTCAATAAGTATACCAATCACATGATTAGTGATATAATAAATGCCTACAAATGCAATAAGGAAAAGAGAAAAAAAATGGGGAAAAATTAGAAGAACCAGTGTTGAGGGAGAAAAAAGATTTTTCAACAAACCTATAAAAGGTGCTGGGAACTGGACCCACCACAGACTAATTGAAACCAAATCTCTGGAGGTGGGGCCTGTGCACATGTGTTTATTTGCTGATTGTTTATTTTGCTTTGCTTCATCTTAATTTTTTATGTTTCTACTGCAGTATACTACACATACAAAAGTATGAAAGTCATCGGCATTTAGTCAATGAATTTCAACAAAGTGAATATATCCAGATCAAGAGAGAATATTATCTGCACCTCAGAAACCCTTTTCATGCCATCTTATGCTTACTAACCTCCCAAGTGTTAAAACTATCCTGACTCCTAGCACCACAAATTACTTTTACTTGATTTTTAAATCTTTATATATATGAAATGATATAGCTTATATTCTTTGGTGTCTGCTGTTTTGTTTTGTTCTATTTTCCACTCAGCACTGCATGATTGATTGTAGTTCCAGATTTTTCAGTTATCATTATTTATGGTATTTTGTTGTATTAAAATACCACATTTTATCTATCCATTTTAATGTTGATGAACAGTTAGGTAATTTCCAGTTTATAGGCTATTATAACTAATGCCTCTCTGAACATTCTTACACAGGTCTCATTGTGAATAAATGTATGCCTTTCTGAGGATATAAATCAAGAGGTAAAATTGCTGGGTCATAGAGTTTGTATATAATCAGTTTCCATAGACATCTTTATGTCTAGGCCTGGATTTGGATTGTCAGCATCTAGGTGCATTCTGATTAGCAAGTTTCCCCTGGTAAAGCCATTGCAAATTCACCATTCGCTCCAAGGTTTCCAAATCCTGCCACTTGGGTTCTTTAACACTTCTCTTTCACCAGTTCACCACTTCTCCCACTGTCCCCTAAGGAGAGTCTTAGAAGACAAAGACTTAAGAGTCTCCTTGAGAAAGTGTGTGGAATTCCATTCTGCTTTTCAGAGAGATTTCTATTTAACTCTTTAGCTTCGCTCCCTTTTCAGCTTTGTAAATCAGCAAATGTCTTGAGCGACAGGTTCTGATTTTATTTGAGTCCCCCCAGATCTTCAAACTCACCACTTCATTTTCCTGCTACCACCAAAAGCTCACTTGGTTTGCCAATTCCGCAGATGCAACCCTCAGCCAGAATTGCCAAAATCTCCCTGGAAAAAAAAGAAATTTCATATCTTCGATACAGCTTGGAAAGATTTTATTCTCACCAGAATTTTTTCCCTTTAGTGCCTCTATAGTTTTCAGATGCCTTTAAAACTGTATTTTATTAAATAGTAATTTATCTGGCTATTTCAGTTGTTCTCTATAGGAGCATTGACCTACCGTGAACTATTTCATCTACATGAAATGAGAAATGCTTATGTGTTCTTTAAAAGTTTCCCAGGTTATTGAAATGTCATAATCACCAATTGTTGGACTCTATTGCCTTACTCATGTTTCTCTGGAGCACTGTTACTAATACAATGAGTTTGGGGACATTTCCCTGAAGTATTTTATGGAAGTAAAAGGAAAATATTGCTCTATTTTTTATAACTGCACCAAACTTTGCTTTTGACCACTCAACCCTTATAATAGCACATCAATTTATCTAGTCACTTCAAGGCAAAGTAAGTAACTTATGAACATTTTCTCTTTCTGTTGGGTAAATACATGGCCTACCTCCAAATACAGTCACATTGTGGTTTATTAATTCAACATGTAAACTTTGTGGGGACACAATTCAGTCCATACCAGTGTACCTGCAAGGTTTAAAGTGCCAATTACCACTAGAGTTGAAATAGAAAGAATTCAGACTGCAAATGTCTTTGAGCCCAAAGGATCATTAAATCTCAGTTAGTGTGAAAATGGCAGAATACAGAACTCCAAAATCCCATTTCTCCACAAAAGCAACTAATAAACTGACAAAATATGTCACAATCAATTTTATCTGAGTTCTAGAAACTAACCAAAACTTGCAGCAACCAGGGGGATACTTAATCAAGAAAAAATAGTTGAATCTGAGTAGGAAGAGAGAGATTTGTAAAATTTTAAATTACCTTATTCCCATATCCAATTTCCTAGCTTGATGGTGGCCTTGAAGACAACAGCCTAAATTCCAGATGGAGATAATGATGGATGGTACCAGGGAAAGCAGAATGGACCTTTTTTCTCAAAGGATTGTAGTTGTTTGCTTTGATGTGCCTGGTGGCTCCCTGGAAGACAGGCTGAAAGTCTTGCCATTATTTCACCTAACTCTCTCACTGCTGAGGTGACTACCCAAGGAATATTTGTTGAAAACATTTCAAGGCAAATAGCTTAGTCACTGCTGCCTGAGAAAATAGAAAACAGTTGGAGCAAACAATAAACTAACCAAAAATCGTAGGAATAAAGTCTGGCGTATGAGAAGCCTTCAGGAATAAGGACTTTCAAAAGCTCTGGCATATTCCTAGGAATCTATAATTCCACACACTTCCCAGGGTTGAGTGCATTCTCAGGAAATACCTAAGGACCTAAGCCTTAGCTTTGGTTGATCATTCAGTTCTGTGCAAACAGGAAGTGAAATCTAAAGCAGAGTTGCAAATGTCCATGCTGAGTGTAGAAGACATGCCATAATATACACACTGAACTCATTTGCAAAGACTTGTATTTGGTTCTAGGCATATAATGAAATCTCTGTCGATTTACTAGCAGATTTCTTTATACCGTGGACAAAAAAGAATTAATAGAAACTGTTCTGATGGAACCCAGCCATTAGAATTACTAGATAAAGTCTTTAAAATAACTATTTTAAATATGCTTAAGGAGATAAAGGGAATCAAATAATAAGAATGAGAGGAAACCATGAAAATGATGTTTTTATCAATTAGAGAATATCAATAAAGAGATAGAAATTATAAAATAAGACCAAAGAAAAATTCTGGAGTCAAAAAATACGGTAATTTAACTGAAAAATTCACTAGAAGAATTGAGCAGGCACAAAAGGAAATTGGCAAACTTGAAGATAGGTCAATTTAGAGTCAGAAAGAAAAATGAATGAAGAAAGCTTAAGAGTCCTGTAGTCCATGATCAAGTACCAATATATGCATAACAGAAGCCCTGGAAGGGAAGGGGGAATAAAAGGGGCAGAAAGAATATTTGAATAAATAATTACTGAAAACTTCCCCAATTTGATGAAAGATATGATTACACATCCAAAAAGCTTAATGAATCCCAAGTAGGATAAACTGAAAGAGATCCACACTGAGACACATTGTAGCCAAACTATCAGAAGACAAAGACAAACAGAATCCTGAAAGCAGCCACAGAAAAGCAACTCATCAATTCCAAGTACTCCTCAATAAAATTAACAACACATTTTTATCAGACACCATGGAGGTCAAGAAGCAATGGGATGGCATATTCGAAATAATGAAAGAGAAAAAATTGTCAACAAAGAATTCTATACCTATCAGACTAATCTTCAAAAGGAAGGAAAAATTAAGATATTCCTAGAGTGAAAAAAACAGAAGGAATTTGTTATTAGCTGACCTTTCCTACAGGAACTGCTAAAGGGTTCAGGCTGAAATCAAAGAACATCAGACAGCAATCCAAATCCACATGAAGAAATTAGGAACAATATTAAAGGAAACTAGAAAGGTAAATAAAAATTTAATGTTAGCATATTTTTTTGTTTGTAACTTCTCTGTTTTCCTATATGATTTAAAAGATAATTGCTTAAAACAATAATTATAAATTTATGGTGATGGGCATACAATGTATAAAATAAAGATGTAATTCATGACAATAATACTATAAAGAAAGGGCCAGACTATATATTAGTAGAAACATTTTTATACTATTGTAAACAAGCTGGTATTAAACCAGATAGTTATAAATTAAGATGTTAATTGTAATCCTAGCAACAACTAAGAAAACAACTAAAAATATATATAATAAAAAAATGATCAGGGAATTAAAATGATATCTAGAAAATATCTATTTAACACAAAAAAGGCAGTACCCAAGGAACTGAGGGACTAAAAAGGTATAAGACATAGAAAAACAAATAGCAAAATGGCATATGTAACTTATTTCTTATCAGTAACTACATTATATATAAACAGATTAAAATCTCCAATTAAAGGTAGAGATGGACAGAACAGATAAAAAGTCATGATCGAATATTATGAGGTCTACAAGAGACTCAATTTGGATTCAAATACACATATCATTTGAAAGTAAAAGGATGGAAAAAGATATCCCATGTAAATAGTAAACAAAAGACAGCTGGTATGGCTGTATTATGAGACAAAACAGACATTAAGATAAAAATTGTTACAAGAGAAAAAGAAGGACATTATAAAATGATAAATTGTCAATTCATCAAGAAGATATGGCAATTATAAACATACATATACACCTAAAAATAGAGCTCAAAATATAGGAGGCAAAGACAACAGAACCGAAGAAAGAAAAAATAGTTCAACAATAATGTTGGAGAGTTCAATACTCCATCTTCGATACTGGATAGAACAGCTAGGCAGAAGATCGGCAAGGCAACAGAAGACTTAAATAATGCTACAAAGCAACTAGACCTAAGAGATATATGTGTATAAAATATACACAAAAATAGCAGAATACACATTCTTTTCAAGCACTCATAGAACATATTCTAGGATAGGCATGTGTTAAACCACAGGGCAAGTCTCAATAAATTTTAAAACATTGAAATCATGTAAAGTCTTATCTCTGACCTCACAGAATAAAATTAGGAATCAATAACAGAAGAAAACATGGGAATTAAACATCACAGTATTAAACAACTGTCAAAGGAGAAATCACAAGAGAAATTAGAAAATTCTTTGAGATGGATGCAAATGAAAAATGCAACATATTAAAATTTATAGGATGCTGCAAAATCAGTGCTCAGAGGGAAATGTATAGCTATATTTATAGCTGTAAACACCATATTGATAAAATGAAGAATAAAAGCAATTGCGTGAGTCCAGGAGATTGAGGCTGCAGTGAGCTGTGATCATGCCACTGCATTCTAGCCTGAGTGACAGAGTGAGACCCTGTCTCTAAAAAGAAAAACACATTATCATCTAATAGATGAAGATAAAGCAGTTGAAAAAATCCAATGTCAACAAGCAAGGAAATTTCCTCAATTTGATAAAAGGCATTTATTAAAAACCCAAATCTAACACTGTGCTCGAAGATGAAAAACTGACCGTATTCCCTGTAACAGCAAGACAAAGATGTTCACTTTCACCAATTCTGTTCAACATTTTACTGGAAGTTCTAGCCAAAGTAATAAAACAAGGAAAAGAAATAAACGTCATACAGACTGAAAAGAAAGAAATAAACTACCTTTATTTGCAGATGATATGACCTTATATCAAAAAAAAACCCTAAAGAATCCACAAAAATACTATTAGAGCTAATAAATGAGTTCAGCAATGTTGCAGGATAAAAAATGAACACACGAAAATCCACTAGCAATGAATAATCTGAAAGGAAATTAAGGAAACAATTCAATGTACAATAATGTGTTAAATATTAAAATAGGAATAAATTTAACAAAGTGCAAGATCTGTACACTGAAACTACAAAACATTGTTGAAAGAAATTAAAGAAGGCCTCAATAAATGGAAAGCTATCCTGGGTTTATTAATTTGAAGACTTAATACTGTTAAGATGACATTACTCCCCATATTGATCTACATATTCAATGTAATTCCTACCAAAATTATAACTGCTTTTTTTTTGTAGAAATAGCAAAGCTGATCCTAAAATTTATATGGAAGTGTAAGGAACCCTGAATAGCAAAAATAACTAAAAAAGAACAAAGTTTTAGGACACACACATCCCAATTTTTTAACTTATGAAAAGTTACAGCAATCAAAAAAGTGTGATATTGGCATTGATAAACATGTAGATCAATGGAATAGAATTAAGGGTCAAGAAATAAACCCACATATCTATAAAGAATTGATTTTCGACAAGGGTCCTAAGACTGTTCAATGGTAAACAATAGTCTGTTTAACACATGATTCTGGGGCAACTGGATATCCTCATGCACATACAAAATTCACTCCAAATGGGAAAAGTTCAGAATGAAAAGGTCTTTGAATAAAAAAGGCTTGTAGGTTAAAAAGAGACTCAGTCCTTCAGCAAATACCAGATTAAGGTTATTTCCTTCTCACCCAATCCAACTGGTTCAGATGGCCTCTGTTAAGAAAAGAGAGAACAAAAGGGTGAGAAAGCAAAGAAATAAGGCAGACAATAATGGCGTTTAGGAAAATAGTTGATTGTGGTTGCTGGCACACAGGACTGTTTGAATGTAAATACACAGAAAGCTTACTGACTTTTGAGATAATTGTACTGCCAAAGAAACCACAAACTAGATCTGAAAGAGCCCACGTCTGCATAGCAATGCCCTAGTCCCCAAGCCTGTACCAGCAGGAAGAAGGCTGTGGAAAATTATGTATCCGCCAAGGAGGGAAAACTTCCCTAAACCCACTTGTGGTATGGCCATGGAGAGCAATGGACAAGGAAGTTTTCCACAGAGAGAAGAACCAGGATCTAATCAGGGAATCTCCCCCACTGCCAGAGCAAAATGTCTTCAGAGTGTCTGACCAGTAAGATTCCATTATTGGTATGGGCCACCAATCACTTTCATTCTTCTGTTTCATAATTAATGGGAGTTTTTAATGAGGTTTTTCTGTCCCTGTTTCACCATTGTACATTGTGGATTTGGGGGAGGCAGATAACTTAACTTTTAGTTCAACAGGAAGCTGATGGATATTGAGCTGAATATAGTAACTGGATAGAACATTGGCTGATCTCCCTTGGAGAGGGAGGGAGTGTATTCCAGGTGTGAGAAGGAATGTGCATACAGATATTTGGTGGCCAGATGAGCAAGCAGGGATAACTGTCCTCTAAATTTCTGTGCCCTACCCTCCATGGGATAAATGTATTGTTGAGAAACAGCTGCCTATCCAGGGACTGTATTTCCCAGACTGCCTTGCATCTAGAAAATATTCGTGACTTTTTCTTACCAATGTAATATGAGTGGAAGTGATCTGTGTTACTACTGAGCCAGGGAGATAGACCCTTTCCATCATCTCTTCCCTTCTCTTGCCAGTTAGAAGCAGGATACTCCAAAGACCAATGGTATGAAGGAATCATAAGACATGGAAGAGCCTGGCCCTCAGAATCACTATGTGGAGGAAACCACACACCTATCACTCACAACTGCTTTGGACGCTTAGGTGAGAGTGGAACAAACTTGTAATTTATTAAGACATGGTAGCATAGGGTTTTATTTGATAAAACAGTTAGCATTACACTTATCTAGAAATGTACCAATATTATCCCCACTGTACCATTGTACAGATAAGGAAATAAAGGCTCAAGGGGATAAGAAACTTTCCCAAAGGTGCATGGCTATTTAGAGGTGAAATCAGTATTCTCACCCAGGCTATCACACTCTGGGGCCTCTGGTTTTGGCAAGGACCTTACTTGCCTCCTGGGAAATGGTAGGAATAAAGGCAGTAAAAGCAGCACTGGCCTCTCTTTGAAGTTACTTCCTGCTGCAGCAGGAAGCCACCCACAGGTAAATACAATAAATAAACAAAAGCAGCAGAAAGCTTTATGAGTTTTTAAGAAAGAATCATAAGTTTCCACAAGAAGCCAGTTGGAAAGTTGAAACTGCATATTAGAGCCCTAATGTCTCCATCAGAAGGGGGACATCACAAATTCTCCTGATGACACATTCATTTACTCATTCATTCAACAAACATCAATGGAAGGCCTATGATGTGGTAGGGTATGCTCCTACAAGAAAAACCAAAAATCCATGGAGCTGACATTCAAAGTGCGGGGAGACAGACAGTAAACTAAAAAACTAGAATATATCAGATGTTGCATGGTTATAAATACTGTGGAGGACAATAAAGCAAGGAAGAAAAAAAGTACTGTGGTTCAGATATAATGGTTTCTTTCTGCGGGCTGGAGAAACAAGGGTTACTCTTTCTGTTTGATGCACCACGCTTCCCAGAACCTGAGATGAAACATCCCCACAAAGTCTAAGTTGATTTTTGCTGCCCCTATCACGTGTTTGTTTCATGTCCCTACAAATTATTAACTTTGCAAGGTGAGATTTTGTAAGGGCTTGTCTCAGCCTGCATTCCCCTCCCCGCACCCTGTTGTGGCCACTGTCTTATCTGCTTTCCATCTACTGCCCAAACAGCAGGCCTGCTCTTCCCTGATTGTGGGTTTGCTACACCAACAACTCCCTCTGATGTTGCTCCACTTATTTCCTGCCTCCTATCTCAGTCCATTACTATTTTTTCAAGAAGCCAGACTAGTATCACAAATGTAAGTTTGAGAGTCAGAGATACCTAAGTTCAAACCTTGTTTCTATCATTTACCAGCTATGGGAACTCTGGCAAATTGCTTAATGTCTGAGTATCATGAAATGGATATCATTCTAGGGAAACAGTTTGGAGTCGTTACCGAGGTTAAGGGGTTGGCACCAGAATGTAAATCAATGCAACTTTTCTCAGGCAGGACACTCCAGGGCTCAGATGTGCCAAAAATTAAAGTTGAGCAATGAACCTCAACAGCTGCGGTGCTAGTCAAAAGAAAAGTGGGTATTATATGGGGAGTCAAGGAAGGAAGTCATAAATACTGAATATGACCTTAAGACCAGCTACAGTACTGAGGACTTTGGTGTTTACAAATATGTCCTTTTTTCCTGGTCGTGGATATATACCTATATATTTTAATTAACATGTATTCTATTTCTTCCTAATCTGTACATAAACTGTGGTTATGGTGCTAAGTTTAGTCCATGGAATGAAGAATATCAAAACATGATCACAGTGGATCTGGAGGAGGGATGAATATTTCCCGCAGATTCTGGGATTAAAGCTTGATAAAGTGACTGATGAGATGTTGGGAAGTGACAAATTTGTGATGTACATGAAATAATTGTATCTTTTTAGGCAGAGGAATTTTGGGAAGAAAGTCTATGGGAAGAAGGTGTGTAGATCCTTGGCAGCCATAAGCATGGATTCTAGTTGACATGTATTGCTTTTTGGCAACTCAAGCACCATTTTTCCCTTTCTAATGGTGCTCCAATTTCCTTTTAAATAACTGCTCCTGGACCCTTTATATTAAGTCAACTTAAATCAATGACACTGCTCTTCTCTAACCGAGAGGCAGGCACATAACCTAAATTAGGATAATTTAATGCTCTGTGGCTAGGTTTTGAATCTTAGTCGTAGAGATAAAAAGACTGAAAGTGTCTGAGGTCTAGGCAATTAATGTGTCATTGTCCTAATCAGACCAATTATTCTACGACATCATGTTTGCTCATTCCTAGCCTAGTTGTCCAGTTTCTTGTTGGTTCTTGAGCCCTAAATATTGTTATAATATATTCACTCTTGCTTGAGTTTCCCTGAGTTGTTTTCTGGTTTTTCCTAACTTTCAAAGAGTTTTAGTAGAAAGGCCATATATAATATACCAATGATGAACATGAGTGCTAGCATCAAAACATGGGTTTGAATTCTGGCTCCACCATTTATTTATCCTCTCTTGGCCTCAGTTTCCTTATTTGGGAAAAGGAGATAATAAAAATGATATCTACATCCTACAGTTATTGTGTGTGCGGTGGAGGGGGTATTCTCTGATTGGTTCTGAGAGCTTCAGTATTCTGTCTTGCCCCCTCCCTTATAATTTATTTTCCAGGCGATGCTGATCAATACCTCTTCTTTCTGTGCTATTTCCCTATTGTTTTCTCTAATCAAGTCTTTACTACCAACACATATATAGTTAAATTTTTGACCGGAATAGTCCCTGTGGTTCATAAAATTCCCATTGGCCTGCCTGGGAGGTCTAAAGCATTTTATCAGTATTATTTAACTAGTGTTTACTTTGAAAACTCTGAGGACCTTTAAACTTTCCCTATTAACCACATTCCCTTTTGCATGTGGCAGCTCCAAGTTTTGCTCCAGATAGGATTCAAATACCTCTTTCCCAGGACTAACAGAGAAAAATCTCTGCTTTTAATAAAAGTAACTTTAACTATTGGGAGGACATCTTTTCCAGTTGCTTATTCTAATTTATAGCCCCAGAATCAGATAAATCTGTGACAGCCTGGATTTACTCAGCCATGGGTCTTTCTCTTTGTAGAAACGTAGCCCTTTTATTCCTCAAAAAATGCTGCATTTGTAAAGAGAGGGTTTAAAAATCAACTACATTTTTGGTGTGCAGACATATGTATGAAGCTACAGTAGTTGGCCCTGAGTAGAGGTTAGCAGAGGTGGAGGTGGAGGTGTGGACATTGGGCATTTTATACACTTCGTTTTTATGAATAAGGAGCATGTGAGGATTTTACAATTATACATTTTTTAAAGCTATAGATTCTTCCCTTCTGAAGGCTTTTTCTTAGAAAGTCCATTAAAACAGTCTGTATATCTAGATATTTTATCCAGCTCAAATTCCATAGTCAATCATTATAACCATTTTCTTCTGTATGCCTTCACTCTCTTGCCCTTCTCTCATTTTGTCACGATTACTTGGGAAAGCTGCAGCCTTGATTAAATCCAACTTTCTTCTATTCCTATACCTGAGAACTGATCATGACTGGAGAAAAAATGCACAATAATAAAGCAATGACTACACACTCGAAGGAGGCTTATAACACTGCCTGGAATATCTTATTTGTTCCTAATCCATTAAACCTCCCATTTCACACCTTCTTCTCTGTCCTCAAATCTCCAATACTATTTCCCCCCTTACTCTCCCTCAGCTGATGATTTTGCTTCCTACTTTGCAGAGAAAATTTTAAAAAAATGAAAGAAAATTTTCCACAGACTCTTATCACTACTGTTACCCACTTAGTAGCATCTATACCCATATACTGTAACTTCCTGCTTGTTACAAAGATGAACTTTCCTTACTCTTCTCTAAAACCAATTTTTTTGCACCAGATCCCATATTCTTTTGTCTACTTTTGTCTTGAGCTCCAGCAATTCTCCCTTCTCTCTCCTGTGAAATTATTTTGCTTTTTGCATGTCAGTGGGTCATTCCAATAAACACATGAATTCCCTATTTTCTTCCATCATAAAAGAAACATTTCTTGGTCTCGCTTCCCTGTAAACTCATACCACATTCCTTTATTCAACTTGCACGGCAACACTTAAAAATGTATCAACACTTGAGTTCTCCAATTCCCCTCATTCCATTCTCTATCTCCTGCACCTCCGTCTCTCTCTACCTCTCTCTCTCTCTCTTCCGTGCTCACATGCATGCGTTTTATTATAATTTACATAGAGTGAAATAATTATACTGAAAGTGTACAGTCCAGTGAATTTTCACAAATGTATACAGCCTCAAAATCCATCCTCAAATCAAGATACAAAATATTTGCATTGATCCAGAAAATTTCCTCATGTCCCTTTCCATCCTTACCTCAAGCAAATATTGTTTCCATTTCTACAACCATAGATTAGTTTAATCTGTTCTTAAATTAAATGTAAATGGATTCAACAGTCCATAGACAGATTCTTTTATGTCTAGCTTCTTTCGCTCTGTGTTGTAAAGCTTAAATTCCCTGTGCTGCCTTCACGTTTTTGAGCCTCATGGGGCTCCAAAGGCTTAGCTGTGAGTTCCCTTGCTCTAACCAGGTGTGCTCCTCGCTCAAGCAGGAAAAGTTCCCCACCTGGCTAGTCCTCCCATAAGCTGGAACAGCTGCACCCCACCCAGTCCTCAGTCTAAAGGGTTTCACTTACTTGCTAGCCTGTAAAACTATTCAAACAAGCCAATCAGACCCTTCCATGAGTACCAGGGGTTACCCCGTCCTCCTGGTACCAAAAAGCCTCCCTTCAACAACCCATTCTGGTCCACTCTGCTCCCACATGCAACACCCATGTTGCCCTGCACAGTATATGGTGTCCTCCTCCCCTAGGATGTGAGTATGTATGTATGACTAATAAACTGCTGTCAAACGCATCTGTTGAGTGTCAGGTGTCCTGTGTTTGGCCATTCCCAGAACCTTAGGGCATGACTCCGTCCCTCGCTGACAGGGTGAATAGAAGGTGATCAAGCGCTCAAATTAATGTTTTCGAAATCCATTATATTGTTGTTCATATCTCTACCTTAATTCCTTCTATTGTTGAGTAGTATTCCATTGTATGAATATACTATTATTTATTCATTTCCATATTCATGGACATTGGTTTTTGTTTTTTTTTTTTTTAGAATGGGGCTACTACACTTCAAAGCTGATAGTAAAATTCTTGTCCAAATCTTTTTGTGGATATAGGTTTTTATTTCTCCAGGGTGAATACTTACAAGTAGAAATGTTGGGTCATATGTTAAGTATATGTTTAACTTTATGAGAAACTGTCAAACTGTTTCCCAAAGCAGCTGTACTGTTTTACATCCCAGTCAATATATGAGAGTTACATTAGCTCCACATCCTTGCCAACATTGAGTGATGTCAGTATTTTTAATTTTAGTCATTTTAGTGAGGGTGAAAAATTGTCTCACTTTGGTTTTATTTTAAATTTCCCTGATGATTAATGAAGCACCCAGGATGTGTGTGTGTGTGTGTGTGCATGTGTGTGTGTGTGTAATGTTTTTAATTTTGATGAAGCCCAACTTATTTTTTCTTTTGTGGCTGGAGCAAAACTGACCTCTATCTAAGAACTCTTCGCCCTGATCTTCTTCTAGACGATTTGTTCTTTTAGCTATGACATTTAATTCTGTGATCCCTATTTAATCAGTTTTTGTACATGGTTTGAGGAAAGGGCCAAGGTTCATTTTATTTTCCATTTAGTTATCCAGTTGTTTCAGCACTATTTGTTGAAAATCATGTGACTGTGTAAACATGAGTTTGTATCTGGACATTCTATTCTGTTCCATTGATCCATTCTTCTATCCTTAAGCCAATACCATGACCTCTTGATTCCTGTAGCTTTATCTTAGGTCTTCAAACCAGGTAATATAAGTCCTCTAATGTTTTTTTCCATAAATAATTTTCTTATTCTGTTTTCTGAATTTCCATGTAAACTTTAGGGTCAGTGTATTGGTTTCTATTAAAAAGCCTACTGGTATTTTCATTGATATTGGATTGAATCTATAGATCAATTTAGAAAGAGTAGACATCTTAATCATCTTCCAATCCATGTACATGGCATATCTTTCTATTTAATGAGGTCATTTTAAAATTTTTATTAGCAATGTTTTGTAGGTTCAAATGTAGAAGTCTTGATTATGCTGTTAAATTTATTCCTATATATTTGATGTTTAGAGATCTTATTGGGAATGGCATATGGTATTTTTTTCATTTTGAATTGTTTGTTGCTATTATATGGAAATACAATTTGTTTTGATATATTGACTGCAAAATCCTGTGACTTGGGAAACTCATTTTTTAGTGTGGCAGGTTTTTTTCCCCTTTGGGAAGTTCTTTTTACTAAATCATGTGATCTTTGAATAAAGAGAGTTTTCTATTTCCTTTTCAATTTTTGTCTTTTATTTTCTTGCCTTGTTGCACTTGTTATAACCTCCATTGTAATAATGGATAAATGTATCAATCATGGATATTCTTGCCCTGGTCTTAATCTTAAGGGGAAAGCATTTACTATTTTATCATTAGGTCTAACATTGAGTATAGGATTTTTACACATGCCCTTTATTGAATTGAGAAAGGTCATTTCTAGTGTTTTCATGAATATTGATTTTTATCAAGTACTGTTTTTGAATTTATTGAAAGAGTCATGTTATTTTCCCACTTTTTTTATGTGATCAATTATGTTATTTTTAAATGTCAACCAACCTTGCATGCTAGTGATAAAATCAACAATGTATGATGGTTTTTATATATTTCTGGATTCCATTTGCTAATATTTTGATAAGGGGTTTGTATCTATGTTCATGAGGGATATTTGTATTAAGATATTTTCCCCTTTTCATATGTTTTTGGGCCATTATTCTCTTTTCTTTTGAAAAGTTTCTGTTCATGTCCTTTGCCCACTTTTTGATAGGGTCGTTTGATTTTTTCTTGTTGATTTTCCCGAGTTCTAAGTAGATTCTGGTTATCAGCCCTTTATAAGATTTGTAGCATGAAAAAATTTTCTCTCATTCTGTAGGTTGTCTGTTTGCTCTTGTGACAGTTTCTTTGGCTGTGGAGAAACTTTTTCATTTGATCAGGTCCCATTTACTTATTTTGGTTGTTGCTGTGATTGCCTTTGGGGTCTTCTTCATAAATTCTTTGCCTAGGCCAATGTTTAGAAGAGTATTTCCAACATCTTCCTCCACAATTCTAATAGTTTCACTCCTTAGATTTAAATCTGTTACCCCGTGTGAGTTGATTTTTGTGAGAGGTGAAAGGTGTGGATCCTGGTTCAGTCTTCTACATGTGGCTATCCAGTTTTCCCAGCACCATTTTTTGAATAAGGATTCTTTTCCCCA
>CAUYSK010015293.1:0-91389 GCA_963575035.1 Avahi laniger | reverse complement strand
ATGGAGTCCTGTCTGTGCATGCCCCATGTTGTACCATAGCTGAGGGATTCCAAAGCACTCCAGCCTGGGTTTGTATGTCTTGGCTGCCACTTGCCTCATTGAACACAGTGTTGCAGAACATCGTCTTCTAGGAGTAATGAGGACATTTCTTCTTTATCGTAGGGTGCTGCATTCTTGGTACATTCTGACAAAGAATGAAGCCACTTTGTCCCTGCTGGTAACCTCTCTCATCATGGCAGTGTCAGCAGGGCTACACATTCCTGTCAGGACTTGGGGATCGTATTTCCACGTGGGACTCTGTTGTGTTGCTTCCTTTTTTGTGCCATCTTTATAAATTTCCCCTTTGCCTTTAAATGTGCTCTACATCTGTTTATTATCTGTTTTCTCCATGAGAATGGAAGCCCATGACTTTTCGTAGGTGTGTCCACAATGCCTGCAACAGAATCTGCACATGGAAGGTACTCAGTGAATGTCTGTTGAGTGAATATGTCCCCTAATTGTGTGTATTGTATATTTCCATCAACCACACACTAGACAGCAGTCAAGGTGCCAGTCACTGGTGGGGAAAGAGTCAGGTGAGGCCACTGATAATAGCAAAGCAGGGCCTTAGTCCCATAGGACCTGGGACACTGGACAGGCTATCAAAGGTGGGTCAGCAAGGATTCTGCTACCAGAACCAAGAAAAAGGGCTTCCTTCTAAATTCCCCTAGACTGAGGCTTCAAATGCTGCAACGGACCCCAGTCTCTACATTAGCATCATTGACTCCACACTAAGAACAGATGAGTGTTGCAGCGACAGAAATGGAGGCAAAAACATGGCAGAGCTTTCCCGCTTTCTCTCCTTAGCACTTTCGGCCAATGCGATGCCTATGAATTGATTGAAATCAGGCCACCTCGGTCCTTGAAGAGCTGAGTGACAATTTAGTTGTCAAATACCTGAATTGTGGACAAATCATTGTTATTTAAATCACTTTATGAAGAACATTTGTAAAAATTACCACAATAAGCCTCCTATCTGCCTCTGAAAACTGAGTGCTTGACAGCAGAGAGAAAAAAATGTTTTTTCCACAGCAGCCCTAGAATACTGGCAAAAGAGAGCAGGCTGCCTCCAAAGAACTACCTTCAGGCACATAAACAGGTCAGCTGTGACAGGGGGAATATGCTTGTGTTGACTCCATTGACGGAGTTTTCCTGGGCCTCTGCTGTGCGCTGTCCTGGCTGCTCTATTGCAACGCAGCACCAGCCCCTCCCTGTCCTGTCCCGCAGGTGAGGTGTCTTTGGGCCCAGGTACCACGTCTCTTGGCTGCTGAGAACCAACCTCTGTCAATTTGGCCTGGATTTATTAAACTCTTGTTCCTAGGAAATTACGTATCACAGGAACATTAAGGCCATACACAGTGAGCCCTGTCCTATATTTCTAACCTCCCTTCTTGTCTGCACCTCTCTCTGCCCACAATTTTTGTGCTTCTCTGAATTTCCAAATCACTCATAAAGTGCCCACTTCTCTTTCCCAGCTGCTCCCTTGTGTTGTTTATAATAGGCCCAGGAGAAAATGTTCACTGAAATCAGAAAGAGGAGGTGATGTCAGAGGAGAGAGATTTGGCAATGCTATTTGGAGTTGAAACCTGTGACGTTAAAAAAAAAAAAGAAGGAAAAGAAAAGGAAAGAAAATCAGGCGTTGAGCAAGGGCTGCGGCCAGAGGTGAAGTGTGATCCAGGAGCTTCAGGAATTGATTATTTTTGTGTGAAAGAATCGTTTAAAAATAAGCAATTTAAGAATTGTTATTATCCCCACTTTTGATCAAGACTGAAATAACCAAGTGAATTATCTTTTAAGGAATATGACAAAGAAGTGGACACTTGGGGGAAATGAAGGCTTTCTGCTTGATCTTGTCCAATCAATACAAACTCCAGGGGTCCCTGTTCAACGGAGAAATTCAAAAGATCCCTGGCATTTCCACAAGCAGGCCTCTGCTTTCTGAAATCTTAACATAAGTTCCGTAGCAACCGATGGATTTGTTTGCTCCAGAATACTGACATTCAGTGAGAATTCTATATTTAAAACGACCCTGGTACATGTACCCAGAACATAAGTGGATAAATCCTTTGTTTCTAAAAATATTAATGATGCTAGCAACAACTCAGAAATGATAAGAACTAATATTCTACCTTCAAATTCTGGGTGGCTAATTACCACCGATTTGCTATTTCAGTTTGAAGATCTCCATAATTCTGTACTGGTCTGATACTATATAGGTCTATGATGAATGGAGAAGTTTCTAAATTTCTTTGTCAACTCATTTCTAGGTCTGAGGGAGCTAAAAACATGTCCTGTTTGCAGGACTCTAAATCTGATGTTCCGTATTGTAACCTCTATTCACTCCACCCCTTAGCCCTGACATTTGTTTCTCGTCCAAGTTCTCACATCCTAGCATGTGGCCCTGCCACCAACCTACTGCTGAAACTGGCAACCTCTGAGTCCACCATCCCCAGTCTTTTATGGAGCCCTGATGTTTCTGCTTCCTAAATAACGCTGGAATCTGTTTTCTTCTTCCCATCAGCCTAGTGCAAGCTGTTCCTCTCCCTTCTGGGCTACTGCAAGAGCCTCTCCGTGTCCTTGCTGCTGGTCTGGGGCCCTTCTGCCCTGCACCCTGCCCTTTCCTGCTGTCGGTCCTTAGAAGATGTAGTTCTCTCTGCTGGAAGCATTTTCTCATCTCTCCTCCCAAGCCATTCACTTAGCCAATTCCTACTCTGCTTGAAATTCAGCTTAAATTTAATTTCCTCAATGGAGTCTTCCCTGATCACTCTGTCTACACTGGAGTATCTTGTTTTAAGCCCTTACAAAATACTGTACATTGTAGCAGTACAAATCTCACTTCTAATTGATGGTTCTATGCCTATTGGGTTGCAGGCTCCATGAGGACAGGGATAGGGTCTGTCTTGCTCACCATCAGATGCTCAATAAATATTTGTTGTGCACAAGGGGAATCATGGAGATGCTTGATCACCCTTCTGCAGATGTATTTTTCATGTAGAAGAAGCCCAATTGACAAAGCAAAATGAAAGGTAGGGACATATGAAGATAGTTCTGATCCATGCTAATATGACTTCCAAAGCGAATTCCCAAGTGCAATCAGTCTCCAGACTTTTTAATTTTTTTTTACTTGAACATGACATCTGTATCGTGAGTGAGTAAGGTTTTAATTGGTCATCTTGTGCCATTCTTTTTGTGTTCAGATGAAATGGAAATGTGATTGTCTTCCATGCTGTGCTGTGGCTTCTTCTTCTTTTAGTATTTTTCAGAGCCTGTGTCTTTCTTTTCTATTTCCATATGCTATTTCAAACAAATACATATAAATATGCAAGGATGTTTTGTAGGGGTGGGAATGGGTTAGAGACATGTATCATATACTATTTTGGTACTTAAACTCGTTAAAAGCATTTCTTGGTAACGGGGAAATTCACAACCATCCGAAGTCAAAGTTGCTTTCAGAAATATTGCTGAGTAAAAAAATCTAAGTAAAAGATGGAGAAGTTGGTTGACCTGCCATATGTTCCAGTTATGGAATCATTCCTGGTGATTTGCTGTGTGCTGACGCTCAGCCCCCATGTACATCAAACTTTGCTGCCATAAAAATGACGAGCCAAGGAATGAGGCTGCACTCACAGATTTGCTTCAGTGAGATGGACACCCTTTCATCATACAAAATATCATGGATTTTGTCATCCCCAGATCAGCCAGTTCAGCTTTCTAACACGACACTTGGCATTTTCAAGGAATTATTATTGTTTTGGTTTGATAGAAACTTTGGCATCATTCTTGCCAAACAGCAGCATCTCCTTGGGTTTTTCCTGGAGGACACAATGCTGCTTTAGCCTTTTGAAAGACAGATGGAGACTTCAAATGGTTGTGTGAAAACAGTGCTCTTCATGTTCCTGGGAGACTTCAGTGTTTTCGTTTGTTAACAGCAGGGATGATCAACATCGTCAGCATGTCTGACTATCTCAATAATGAATTTAATTTACTCTGTTGAGTAGCATTTGGGGGAGAAATTCTTCTTTAACATATTTGTGATTTTAGTATTTGATTTCAGGAAATATTTTCTGTTTACTTATTTGCTTTTCCTGGAAGTACCCTTTATTTTTTTAATTAATTAATTAATGCTTTTTAATTTCAGAGTATTATGGGGGTATGCTTTGGTCACATAAATTGCCTTTGCACCTCCCGAGTCAAAGCTATAAGCATGCCCATCCCCCAGACAGCACGCACCGCACTCATTATACGCTTTATGTTAAGGCTTGTTAAATCAACCTTTAACAAATTATCACACTTCTCAATACACTTTTAATGTACATTGCATTGGCCATTTGTATATTTTTCTTTTAGGTATAGAGTTAACTCCAGGCTATTTAAATGTTGATTCTCTTGTTTCTAGCGTTTCTAGGTTTCTTGTGTCTCCTCTTTCTTTTTATTGTCTCCCCCTGCCTGTCTGTCTTCTGTCTGTTAGTTCTCCGCAGAAGGAGAACTGGGCCATGGAATCCATCATTCGATTGACAAATACTGGCCATGTGTTTATGCTCAGTGAAGCCTCTGTTTTGTGGGGACTTGCTGCTCTCCTGGGAAAAAGGTATCCGTGAAAAAGTGTGACCCATCCAAGATGGTTTGTTATCAAATTCTGAGTTGGTGGCTTAGTCTATGTGAGGGGCTGGGAGGTTGGTGAGGCTGGAAGGGAAAAGTGAGGCTGAAGAAAGACAGCATTTGAGCTGGGAAGGCTTTGGAGGATGTCTGGGATTTTGACAGAAATAAGATAGAGGGGAGAGCAACATAGACCTTCAAGGGGCCAGTTTTCTGCTGGGGATGTGTGATGGGCAAGCAGGAGAAGTGACGCTGACGGACAGGGTAGACTGGATTACGAAGGGCTTTGACTGCTGGAAAGTGCTTGACACTGGAGGGATGTGTAAGAGGATTTTTGGCTTTGTGTGATAGGCGATGGGAAGGCATCGATGATTTTGACCCAGTCGCTGAGATCCAGAACAATTAACATGATTCCTTACAAGGAGCTTTCGCTAAAGCCTTGACAGAGAGAAAATTGAATGAAAGTTTAAAACTAAGTTTTGGGAGATTTATCAGTTAACTTTAAAAATTTTAATCCTCTAGTTTTGAGAGATGACAGGGCATTAGCTTCATGTCATTTCCCCCCTCTTTATCTCTCCCCTTTGTATGTTCATTGATAGGAGATTTGCATTTGAAAAGTTTTATTACACATTCCAGTAGGAAAATTGTACATTGTTGATAAATGTATCTTTTATAATCCTCAGTGTTATTGGAACACTGTTAATTTTATTAACACTTTCTCAAAGGAAAAGAAAAAGTGAAATAAATGCCTGTACAACCCCTTCATTATCTTGTCTGCCCTTGCCTCACTTGCTTTGCTGAAATTCGAATGCGAAAAAAAAGGGAGTTGCCCAGTAATTTTCTTTTCCTATGACATTTCAGCACTCCTCCTGTTTACTGCTGTAATGAAAATTGGCAGCTCTTGAGAAAAGCAGAAACCATTCAGAGGAGAGCACCTGCTCCATGGACCATGAACAGTGGAAGAAGCTCTCCAGTCCAAATGTGATGCTATTCTTCAAATGTATTAGAGGCAACTCTGCTGGATTCCCAAAGGTCAGTCAGTCTCAGAGAAGGAGATGGACAGACCATTCTAACCCAAATGCCTCATAATCCATAATCTTGCTCATAATGATCAGAAGTTTGAAGTTTAAAGGCAATAATGCCCCAAGGTCATTGTGATTTCTCTTTGGACTTTTCAGCAAGAAGTAAAGGTGTCATAACAGCATTAACATCAAAAACTATTCAGTCCTTGCACAGTTTTTTTTTCTTTTTATGGAATGTTCCATTCTGCAATAGTATAAACATTATATTGATTTGCCTTGAAGGATGAATAAGATATGACTTTATGGTCACAATCATGATGTTTTCAACATACTCATTCGGTGCTGAAGTTTGAAGACCTATCTTAGGTCTCTGTGTTTATTGCAGTGATGGGCCCTTGGGTCAGAATCAGATAGTAACCTTCCTTTGGGAATTCCTCTGAGATAGCTGATAAGACACACAAAATAATCACACAGTTTTCTCTTAAATCTCAAATGATATCACCCAACAGTGTCACCCACAGTATTTGCCAGCTTTTCTCTGAATGACTTTTGACTGTCCCCTAAGTAAGTTCTACTCTGAAAACACGAGGCACATTTCATTTTTAATGTGCCTTGAGCACATTCTCGATTATTTTAAAATAATTGAGAATGTGCTCAAGGCTGGAATAGAAATTTCGGAAGTGGATTTCCAAGTGATTTTCATAAATGGCAACATCATTGGAACAGTGTCATGTCTCGAGGTGACAAATTTGAACACGAAAAGATGCGACTAAATATACACATTCTTTGTCATTTGTTACATATATACGGTGTGTAATTAACAACACGGGATTTGGAGCCAGACAAGCTGGATTTAAATTCTGGTTCTGCTACCTTGGAGAAGTCACTAGCATAAGAGTTTCAGATTCGTTAGGGTAAAATGGGGATTGAAATATCCATTTCATAGGTTTTTGTTAGGATTAAGTTAACTGGAATTAAATTAAACTGAATTAAATCTATGTGTGTATATGTGTAGATATATGCCTATTTATCTATTTATCCATCCATCCATTCAGCCCTATCTCACATGGCAATGGCCCAATAAATTGCAGTTATTGTTACCAATGCAAAAATTGTCACTGTAATGGTCCCGCCATTCTCTATGATCTAAACTTCTTGGATGGCTCCACCACTGGTTTCTCTTCTCTTTTTTCTTCCTCTGTTTCCCCTTCTATTTTCTCAGCCCCTTATAAGCCTTCCTTCCCATCCCTGTCATCACTGCCCCCTCTTCCTTTCATCTGTCTCCCTTATAATTCCCTTCTCTCCTGTGAATGAAGACTTGTCCTGCTTTCTCACCATGGAGAGAGAGTGACGATGAGCAGAGTCCGGCATCTACCAGGGCTTTACCGCTTTCGTGCTGAGCTGGACGTTTACTTTGTCTCTGTGGCCTGCCTTTCTGTCTTCTGCAGAGTGAGCACTGGACCGCTCTCCGGAGGGAAGGTGTACCACCTCTTCTGTTCTCATCAGCAGCTTCTCTCTCCCCAAGCACTTTCCTTTCCTATCCCATACAAGAGAAAACACACCAATCATGCTGAAATGAGACAGTTTCCTTTCCTAGTTTTGGAGTTAATTAAATTTCAAGTCTGTGATTCTCAGCAAGGATGTCCAAAAGAAAAATCAGGATTTCTCTGTGGAAGAGGCAGAGGGGTTGAAAAGTATATTCATTGTTATAATACCATGTTAAGACAAAGCCAACCCAAACCAAATAAAACCAAACACTGTTATTTTCTTAAATAAAACTGGAAAAAATAAGCTAGGCAAACCAGCCTTGCTTTGTGAAGGCACTCTGAGCGATAGAGTATCACTAGAAGGTTTTAGTATTTGATTCTTCTTGTTTTTCTTGAGGGGAAACTGCATGAGACTAATATATTCACCAAAAAGAGAATAAATTTTTAAAAAGTACAAAAACTATTGAGAGACACTGTTTGTTTATGAACTTAGCAATCATAACCCAAGTGAGACACCCTGACCTGGGGACTCCTGGGAGACCTGTTTCTGTGTTTAATGAGAAACAGGTCTAAGAGAAATCAGCTGAAACTCACATGCCCATTGTATTTGTTTGGGCATTTTAATTTAATGTTAGCCTGACCATTACAGAAAATTCACACGAGGTCTCAATCATAATAAGCACCACTCTGTACTTCAATCAGTAGAATTAACAATCCCTGCGTGAACTAGACATATGAAATTGATGATAACCTTCCTCGGGTTTTTCTATTTGCCCCAATGTAACTGGCTATTTCACTGTACTTTAGGAAACATGAAATTGTTGGCTAATGCTTATAACCATAAAACCCTCTAGTTTCACTCAGGTGAATCTCCTAATACTGACACTTTGGACATTCAGCTTTGGATATCACATGTTGCCTACCTAGTAGCATATGATCAACTGGTTATTATTTATTAAAAGGCAGACATGTATTTGGCATAGGCATGAACTCCAGAAAACACCAGCTTTTGATTGTAGTTCTTCTGATTGACGTTGTAAACTGCCTTTTACTTAGGATATCTTATCGTACAGGGAATAAATAAATGTGGAGAAAGCGTGATGTAATGAAAATGGCAGGTTTAAACAGGCATGCGTTTGAATTTTGGCTCTGACATTTAATAGCTGGGTGGATCTGGATGATATGTCTAAATTTTTTGAGCCTCATTTCCCTCGTCTATTAAATGAGCCTCAGTTTCTTTGTCTGTTAAACATCGTCTCTGCAGGTATTTTGTGAAGATTGAAGACATGCTTGAAAAGCACCTAGCATAATACCTAGTGTAGAGAATACATCAGAAGCTTTTTTTTTTATTATTATTTTTATGCTCATTGGCTAACTTCTGTAATTTGAAGTTTAACTGAATACTAAACACACATTCTTACATTGATCCCAAAGCATCTTCTCACTTTCAGGTGTCCTGGAACCCTAGCCTATGGATGGGCCCAGTTATAACTCTCTTACCCATGTTTGCACTAAAATCAGTTTTATGCATCCAGATAATCATATATAAATACACATAAACCCATTCATTTTAGGGTTAGATTGATTCTGTTTTCAGTGCCCTCTTGTACTACACATGCACAACAAAATGGCAGGTGGGGCATTGGTTATTATATATTAAAAGACAGACAAGTATTTGGTATAGGAATAAACTCCAGAAAACACCTTTTACTTAGGATATCTTATCATATAGGGAATAAATGTGGAGAAAGCGTGATGTAATGAAAACAGCAGGTTTAAACAAGCATGCATTTGAATTTTGGCTCTGACATTTAATAGCTGGGTGGACCTGGATGATATGTCTAAATTTTTTGAGCCTCATTTTCCTCGTTTATTAAATGAGCCTCAGTTTCCTTGTTTGGCTAAGAGCCAATGCCACTTTGCACCCAGCCCACTGGTGTTGATGCTATGCTACCTAGGCAAGGGAAGCTGGGAACTGCTCACAGGCGCAGTCTTTGGCCCTGCACTGGTGTCTGCTCACAAATGCAAGACAAATGCAGTTTGACTGAGCTCCAGCTTTTTGGAGTCTCTGACACGGCAGAAAGCCCTGCTCTTTAGACCTCTCAGTGGTTGGCATGGTATGAAGACAGGGAGGCTGACCTGATGCTAGGCAGAGCTGGTTTGTTACTGGCTCCCACCCCTTCACTGAGTCCTGCTGTGTGCTTTGCACATCTCCTGTATAGTGTGTGAGCCTGTTATGAGTACTGCCCGTGACCTCTTGCCCTACTGTCTCTCTGAGAGCACTTTTCACTCAGGAGAAACTTAATGACCAGGGAAGGAGAGAGGAGTCATGGTCCTGTAACATGGACAGTTATTGACTGGCACCTGACCGTCAGGTGCTGACTCCAGCTGATCAGCCAGCTGGACTTCTCTTGCTAGGAAAGACATGTCCATTCTCTGGGCCTTGGTGAGCACAGCCCTTTCAAGGTCAGGTAGGAGAAGGGAAAAGAGGGAGATGCCAGTCAATTACAATTGTCCTTGTGGGTGACACAGGGTAAGGTTGGGGGGGGTGACTGGTAAATCTATTGGTGAAGGTGATGTGTATGAATTATCTATTGATTTTTTTCACAATGAGAAATATCTTTACGTGTTTTTCTGATTATGTAAATAATACATACTCACTTTAAAAATATTTTCACAGTGCCATGAAGTATAAAGAGGAAAGTAGAAATCACCTGGAATGCCAATACTCTGAGATTACTCCCGTTAACATTTGACGACCTATTCATTCATGAAAACGTTTATGCACATAAATCTAGGAATATCTAATTTCATGCAAATTATGTCACAATGCTGTGTATTAGACTCATGGGCATAGTTTTTTGTGCGGCATTATACTAAAAGTGGTATATAAACACTGCTCTGCATGGTGCTTTTCTCAGTTAACACTTTGGAAATATCCCTGTTAACCAGCATGCATTTAACTTACGGTTTCTCAGCTCAGCACTGTTGGCTGTTTGGGCTGGGTAATTCTTTGATGGGTGGGTGCTGTCCTGTGCATTGTAACATGTCTAGCAATGCTGCTGTCCTCTACCTACTACACATCAGCAGCACCCGGCCGCCCACCACCCCTGATTGTGACAACCAAAAATGTCTTCAGACATTGCTAAATGTCCCCGGGGGACCAAAAATTGCCCCTGGATGAAAGCCACTGATCTAACCGATTCTTTTCAATAGCTGCATACTATTCCACAGTAGGGATCTGCCACTGTTTATCCAATTGGTCCTTTCCTGGTGGTCATTCAGTTTGATTCAAGTATGTTTTTTGCCTATCAAATTGATGATTTTGGTAGGTGCTGCTCTTGGCCCATGGTTATCATTTAGAAACCTGAAGCTAACCTTGCAAGATGAAACTCATGGCTGTATCTCTCCAAATGTAGCATTGCTGTGGCTGGACATCATTCACTATTCTTGGGTGAGCCCAAAGAGCCACCATGGGCGAGTGAAGCTGACGACAGGGCCTGTGATGAGACACTGGGGAGTGCCGCTCCATTTATCTGGGCACAGGTGGGTGCTCTTCAGTCAGATGGGAGTGGCCAGGTAAGAATGTAGGCCCAGTGTTACCAAATATTCTGATTTTCAAGAGAAGCTGGAAATCCATATTCTCACATAAAAAAAAATATCCTCCCAATAATTTAAGGTTGGAAACTAATTAAATTTTTTGGAAAACACATATAGTCTAAAGAAAAAGATCTGTTGCCCAAATCTAGCCCACTGGTGACCAGTCTGCAATCTCTAGCAGAGATATCTATTACTGATTGTGATCTCTGCCTTCCTGGGGTTCAGTTCTTTGAATGATTAATCGTGAAGCTCTTGTACAGCTTTTTGGTGGTGAGCACTGTGGGCTTTGACCCTCCTTGTCTATCACGATACTTGTCTCTCCCCAGAATCCCCATCCTCTCGCCAAGACAGCTCAGGCTGCTGAACCCGCACTGTCCCCACATCTGACACTGCTGAGCTGTCCTAGCCATGTGGGAGCTGCTGACTCGCATGTTCTCGGGAGAATCAGTGTTAGTACTGCGTGACGCCGCGGCATCTTCCTATCTCCACCTTGAGAAGGTGTCTCGACAGTGCCTGAGGTAGCTCTGTGCGAAGGGGTGTTTACTGGGACTTGATGGCTCTCAGCAACGTAGCAGCTATGTGCCTGTTTGGAGTTGCTGTTCATTTGAGGCCATGTTGCTAATTTATTACCTGCTTTCCTTCCTAGGCAAAATGTTAGAACGAGAAGGAATATTGGAGATCTTTGAATCCTACCCTTTCATTTTACAACTGGGGAAAGGGAGGCCCAGGGAGACTTAGCTGAGACTCCACAGCCAGTGCAGAGTTGGGGCAGCACTTCTGTCCCTGTCTCCCTTTGCAGCGTGTCTGTGCCACCACCTCTCAATGGCTGGCTTTGGTAGAAATCCTTCGTTTCGCTTCTAATTTTCAGCTGATTTGTCCGGATGTGAATATTTCTATGATCCATTTCTGGGAGGTGATACCTGTATGTGCTATGCATTTATTTGAGTTTTGGGGAAGCTAATTACCTCCCCAAGTTTTTCAAAACAACAGCCTTATTCTTCCATTCAGGTACTATTTTAAAGAGAATTATTCTGGCCTGGGAATAGATTAGAGGAAGATGTTGTGCTCTAATCTAGCATGAAGACTAGGTTATGTCAGATTTGCAGGTGCTGCCTCAATAAATTCAATTCTGGGCTTGTGAAGATTGTGAAGACACAGAAACATGTGATAGCCAGCCAGCTCTAAGTGGGATGGGATGGATGGGCAGCTTGTCCCTTCAGTAGGAAATGCGTTGCACTGTGATTCTTATGGACTCAACTTGTTGGCTCTCTGCACCCACAGCTGCCAACAGCTCTCGGCTGCTGAAGAAGGCAGCCTGAGAGCAATGCCATGTGTTGGAACAGGCGTTTGTCCTAGTGCCAACTCTGCTGCCAGCATGCTGTCAGCACAGTCTGAGAAATACTTTAGGGACTGTCCACCAGCTTGACACCTGGTTTGGCCAAGATCAGAACCCTCAGGACTTTGACTGCTCGTTGGCAGTTGCAATAATAGAAGCAATGGCACGAAAAGAGGCACACTGCTCCAACAGAGGAGAAAGGATGCCCAACTAAGAGCCTCGAGACCTGGGGTCCACTAATCCCTTAAATTCTCTGAGCCTCAGTAGTCTTTTCTGGAGCATAGGAATAGAACTAAATTGCCTTTTCCATGTCTTAGAGATGGCATTAAAGCCAATTTCACGTACACCATATAAATGTGTGTGTCTTATGGGTTGAATTCTGTCCCTCCAAAATTCACATGTTGGATGAAAAATTACCTGTGGGTAGAGTGGTACAATGTACATTATTTGAGTGATGACTGCAAGAGCCCAGACTTCACTACTATGCAATACATTCATGTTACAGAATTCAACCTGTATACCCTAATTCTATCAAATTAAAAAAAAATTAAAAACAAAACAAAATTCACACATTGAAGTCTTAACCCCCAGAACCTCAGAGTATTTGGAAATAGGGCTGTTGTAATTAGTGAAGATGAGGTCATAATGGAGTAGGGTGGGCCCTAATCCAATGTGACTGGTGTCCTTATAAAAAAAAGGGGACCATGCCCACAGCCTCACACAGAAGGAGAACACACTGTGAAGATTGAAGTTATACTGCCACAAGCTAGGAGAAAAACCTGCAACAGATTTTTCCCTAGTACCTTCAGTGGGAGCATGGCCTAGCTGGACTTTATCTTGGACTTTTAGCCTCCGGAACTATTAAATAGTAGATTTCTATTGTTTAAGCCACTCAGCTTGTGGTGCTTTGTTATAGCCTTCCTAGAAAACGAACACAATATGTAAAATGATTTAAAATATTTAGGACTAGACAACAACATCTAGCATATCTGGGGCCAGTACAGGCCTGGTGGTGGCAGGGTGTGAAGTTAATTGATTCACACTAGCAGGCTGGGCAGAGGATGGGGCCTAGCTAGATGGAAACATGGATTCAACAGTAAGACCCCTGAGGGCAGGGGCTGCATCGGTTGTACTGCACTTGACATTTTATCCTCAGCACCCAGCACAATATCCAGCTTAAGATTGGTCCTATTTATTGAGCAGATTAAAGGTTATGACCAGTGGAATTATTATCATTCCAAGAAGAAGCCCTGTACGCGTTAAGCAGTCACTCCCATTCCCCTAGCCACTGGCAACGGCTAGTGTACTTTCTTTCTCTGTGGATTTGCCTATTCTGGACATTTCATATAAGTAGAATCATACAAGGTATGATCTTTTGTGTCTTGCTTTTTTCAATTAGCATAGTGTTTTCAAGATTTAGCATACTTTAGCATGTACTAGTACTTCATTGTGTTTTCAGCACTGAGTAATATTCTGTTATATGGATATACCACATTTTCTTTAATCCATTCATCAGTTGATAAGCATTTGGGCTGTTTCTAGTTTTGGGGTACTTATGAATAATGCTACTATGAACAATTCATGTACAAATTTTCGTGAACCTTTATGTACAAATATTCTCTTGGGTATATATCTAGGAGTGGAAGTACTGGACCATCTGGTAGCTCTGTGCTTAACTTTTTGACCAACTGCTAAACAATTTTCCACAGCATCTGTACCATTTGACATTTTTCCCAGGAATGCAGGAGGCTTCCAATGTCATTTTCTTCACTTCCTGGCCCATATTTATTATTTTCTGTCTTTTTTATTTTTTAAGTAGCGCTTCTGGTGGGTGTGAAGTGGTGTTTCCTTGTGATTTTGTTTTGTATTTCCCAAAGATTAGTGATATTGAGCAGCTTTTCATGTGTTGATTGGTCATTTCTATATATTCTTTGGAGAAATGTCTATTTAAGTCCTTTGCCTTTTTTTGAGTTCTTTTTTAATTGTAGGAGTTCTTTATATATTTTGCATATCACTCTCTTGTGGGATATATGATTTGCGAATATTTTCTCCCATTTTGTGGCCATCTTCTAACTTTCTTGACTAATGTCTCTTGACGCACGAAATTTCTTAATTTTGACAAAGTCAAGTTTATCTATTTTTTCTTTGTTTGCTTGTGCTTTTGGTGTTGTTTTTAAGAAACTATTGCTTAATCCATCCAACACCACAAAGTCTTACACCTCTGTTTTCTTCTCAGAGTTTTATAATTTTAGCTCTACATTTAGGTCTTTGAGCCATTTTGTGTTTATTTTGTATGTAGTGTGAGGTAAGGGTCCAAATTCGTCCTTTTGTGTGTGGCTGTTGAGTTGTCCCCACACAAATTTTTGAAAAGGCCATTCTTTCTCCATTGAAAGGTCTTGGTGCCCTTGTCAAAATCAATCAACCATAGACACATTGGCTTATTTCTGGACTCTCAATTCTTTTCTATTGATTAATATCTATCTATCTATCTATCTATCTATCTATCTATGTCTATTGAAACTTTCTTAACCAGCAGGGACAGCTAGGACTTGGTCAGGAATCTGAGTTCAGCAAATTGATAGCAAGACAGCCATGCCCCCTCAGAGATGAAGACCTCTCTCTACCCTTGATAATAGCTCTGATGTGGAAGAGAATATGACCCACACCAGGACAGTGGCGCTGTTGGTGATTGAAGTAGCTAGTCAGTCTCATTGTTTTCCTTAGATTTGTGTCAAGTCAAATCAAATACATATCATCTTGAAAATCAAATACATATCATCTCACTTCATTCTTCAAACATGTACCTGAAGCAGATAGGGCAAATGTGCTTACGCCTGTTATATAGATGGAGAAAGTGAGTGACAGAGTTCAAAGACTTGTTCAAATTACAAAGTTAATTTATGGCATAAAAATTATAAGAAGCAGCCCCCCTATCTCTTAATGTTGTGTACTTTTTTGTAAATTTTTTAAAATTACATGAACAGTGAGTGTTAACTATAAAAAAATCATTACAAATAAGGAGCAGAAGCAGAAAAAGAAAGAAAAGATGTCTTAGTCTGTTTTATGTTGCTTATAACAGAACATCTGAAACTGGGTAATTTATAAAGAAAAGGAATTTATTTCTTACAGTTCTGGAGGCTGAGAATTCTGAGTTCGAAGGACCACATATGGCGAGAGCCTTCTTGCTAGTGGGAACTCTCTGCGGAGTCCCGAGGCAGTGCATGGCATCACATGGTGAGGGGGCTGAGTGTGCTAGCTCAGGTCTCTGCCTCCTCTTGTACACCTACAAGCCCCATTCCCATGACAACCCATTCATCCATTAATCCATGGATGGATCAATCCATTCATGAGGTAGAACCCTCATGACCCAGTCACCTCTTAAAGGCCTCACCTCTCAATACTGCCACATCAGGGACTAAGTTTCAACATGAGTTTTGGAGAGGACAAATATTCAGAAAGAGAAGGAGAAGAAGAAAGAGAAGGGAAGGAAGAAGAGGAGAGAATTACCCATTATTCCATTACTCAGACAAGAGCCACTAATCGTGACATTCCTCACTGATTGTGAGCCAGGATGTGTTGGTAAATGTTTAGCAACTTGCTCTCCAGAAAAAAAATTAATGTCCTGATTTGTAGCAATTTTCAATGTTGATTGTGTAATTACTTCTACTATGGCTGATTTCAAGCTACCAGTATGACGTCACTGAATGAGAGTTTGGGAAAAGTTACACAGTTGGCTCCTGTGAGATAGTGCCAGCACCCCACTGAGGGTATCCTAGTTTCTTACTGCTCAAAATGTCATCCGTCATCCATCAGCACTGGCATCACTTGAGAGCTTTTTAGAAATCCAGAATCTCAGGCCCTACCCTGGCCTGTGGAATCAGAATCTGAATTTTAACAAGATCCTTAGGTGATTCCTATGCACATTAAAGTTTAAGTAGAGCTGCATGTCCAATATGGGACCCACTAGCCATATGTGGCTATTGGCCATTTAAAATGTGCTGAGCCCAAATTGAATTGGTCTGTAGGTATATATAATACACACTAGATTTTGAATACAAATAATGTAAAATATCTAATAAATAATGTTTGTACTGATTACATGTCAATATAATAATATATAAGATCAAATAAAATTTATTATTAAAATAAATTTTACCTGTTTCTTTTTACTTTTTTAAATGTGGCTATCAGAGAAGTTAAAATCGCTATTTGGCACACATTATATTTCTGTTTGACAGCATTGCTCCAAAGCATGGGATCCCTAGAACTCTGATTGCTCCATGTATTCCCTGGGCCCACCTTATTTTAAAACCCATTCTAAGTTGACCTGATCCTTTCTAATACTGTAATTAGTTGCTCGTGGCCATACTGCTGGTAAGGGCCGAAGCCATTTCCTTCTTTCTTTTACTACTGTTCTTGTGCCCTACTGTGAACTCAGAAGATGTTAACAAGCTGAAATGAATAATTATAATACCTCTTGTCATTGAAAGCTTTGAGAACATTCTACTTCCAGAATGAAGGAGGATTCTGGAAATTAGCAATGTCCTGTACTCCTCTTCCTGTATCTCTTGGTATCCAGTCGAATCCCCAGGCAACGGCATGCTGAGCTGAGCGCCATTTCTAGGACCCTCCGTGATCTCTGAGGGACTCCTCTCTATGAAAAAGGAGTCACTAAATAACTCTCGTTCCTAACAGAGCCTGAGAATGGGTGCACCACTGCTCAACATATTAACCATATTTACCATCTAAGAGACAGAAAGTAACCTGTCTCATTTGATAAGGAAGCCATAAAGTTCCAGGGAACTGGAAGTAAATCAAGGCTTCCTTTTGCCTTGTAAAAATGCACTGCCTTGTGCTGCGTCTCACCCTTCACTCGCATGAGTGTATTTTTATTCCTCTGCATAAATAAAACATGATTCGTAGCCACCTTCTTGACTTGCTCCTGGCGCTGGGTTCAACAACCAAAAAATTAAAGACGGCATTGTGTTTCTGATGAGGCCTGAGCATTAGTATGAAATACCTAAAATACTTGCAAGATGAAAACTGCTTTAAGCTGAGAAAAGACAAAAAATAAAATAAAATGAGAAGAAGAATCTTCCCCTTAGTCCCTTTAAGAGTGCATACAAAATGCCTGGTGCAGCCTTAGGTACAAATTAAGACCACAAAACAGGCTACCTCACCTTTCCTCTCCGCATGTTTTAGCCAAGAGCACTTTGACGGTAAGAATAGATGAATAAGCAAACAGTCACATTCAGTAAGAACAGCCAGCTTTTACAGTTGCTTCACGAGATCAGTGGCAAGTGCTAAACTGCACGCTGCAGTCACATGAATATGTGAATATTTGGAGACATAAACTTTTGCTGGTTGATTTTAGTCAGCCATTTCCTTCTTTTTGACCCAGAATAGTTCAGGCAAACCTGCTTTTTTGGCTATAGTGAGTCTGATGTCCCCTTTTTACTTTTCCTGAACTTTAACTTTGGAGCTGATGTAGAGAGAAACCCAAGAACCCCATACCTTGCAGAGGTTGCGGAGGGGTTGGGTAGTGGGAAGGAGGGAGGGGCAAATGTCTGGGCTGGCCAGCCCCACAGGCCTGGACTGAGGCTTGGAGGCAGAGGACTCCAATAATAAGAAAACTGTGGAAAGTTGCCAACTTTGAGCAGTAGAAATGTGTTCAAAATGGATTATCAAATCCTACAACCCTTGAATCAAATATTGGGAGCTAAGATGTGGTATCCATGGTGTCTGACAGCTGGGGAAGGGAAGGCAAAGAGAAGCTTTTCCAGTGAATTCCAGACTCCAGCAGAGTCACCTTCTAGTGGGGTTTATGTGCCTCTACCGTGTTTTCCTGGATAGCTTGGGTTTATTTAAAGCACCCGACATGCATTTGACAGAGAATGTTGTCTATCTAGTTTATCTGATTTTTTACTTTTTAGGCTTCTTTTGGTTTTATCTAAAGAGTAACATTATTTTAAGGACATGTTCCCTTTCATAGATTTTTAAATATAAATCTTCTGTTAATAGGCATTACTTTCCTGTCAGAATTTTATATAAAACTTCAACATTGAGAATAACAGACAATAAATAACATCATATTCTAAAGAGGGCAGTGGACGTGATGCCCTGAACTTAAGAAGACAACACAGAAAACTACAGGGACCCCAACACTTCCTCCAACTATATCAAAAGAAGCCTTGAAATTGGAAAGGATGTGAATTGTGGGTTATAGACCTCAGGGAGGATTTTACCGTCTACTCTTTCGACATATTTTTCTTCTAAGCCAAATGAGAGCACTATTTGTGCGGATTGGTGGGTGTCTGCAAGAAGGGAAGACTAGCACCTTCCTCCCCACCTAGCTGGTGCATGTGGAGTTGAAGAATCCATGGGTCTTCTCTGAGCCACCTTTGGAGCAGAGTGGGGTACAGTGAGAAAGGCCTCTGCAACCTGATGTCTGTCTTGGGAGTTTGGGGGCATGTGAGAACAGAATCAGTCTCCTGATTGCCTGGAGAGCCCTGAAGTCTAGATGTCTGGAGCAGCCCTATGGCAAGATGAGGAGAGAAGGCAGTAAAGGAACAGCCTGCACACTATTTGACTCAGCAAGGATCAGTGAATTTTCTACGGGTTAAGTACTTATTGCAGAGAGTACTGGATTCATTCTTCTTATTGTATCCTGCAAGACTGTAGGACCAGGACAAGATATTACGGACATGCCATCTGGGATATGTGTCTGAGAGGTCAGCCACAGAGTGTATCACCCTGTGAAGGAACAGTGAAGGGGGCCCCAAAGAACCTGCTCCTGCAGCCTGCAAGAGAACCAGCACTAAAACACCTCTGCCCACTGGGGCACTGGTGGCCAACCCATAGGACATGAAAACAATGGATGCAGTTGAGTAAAATACTGTTTGTTTCCCCTCTACTTCGCTTGCCTCCTACCCAGTGAAAGCTGAAAAGGAAGAGAGATGGAGAAAGAGGAAAAAACAGACCTCATTCTCTTCCTCACTTCTGGTCTTAAGGGTTGGGCCTGAGTGATGGGCAAGTTAGAAGCTTTGAATTGTATGTGAGATTCATGTTTTGATTTACATTGTACTATCCTTTTCAGAACCAAAGGGGGAGTCTAGAATGGGACTTGTGTTTGTTATTGTTGTTGTTTTTGTATTTAAAAGTTCCTGAAATCTATTGGATTGCTCAAACTGAACTGCCATCAAGGGTTGATTTGTCAGAGCAAGAATAAGGCAGTGATTGGGTAGAAAAATAAAACTATTTCCCGCTTGAACTCCATTGAAGCTGTCCAGAATGTTCAATAAACCAAGTACACCTGTTAAGAAAATCCTTCCCAAGGTTTTTATGCCCTGACAAAATATAAACTGATAATTCTAGGCCGGGCATGGTGGCTCACACCTATAATCCTAGCACTCTGGGAGGCTGAGGTGGGAGGATTGCTTGAGGTCAGGAGTTTGAGACCAGCCTGAACAAGAGTGAGACCCTGTCTCTACTAAAAATAGAAAAAAAAATTAGCCATTCAACTAAAAGTAGAAACAAAAAATTATCTGGGCATGGTGGCTTGTGACTGTAGTCCTGGCTACTTGGAATGCTGAGGCAGAAATATCACTTGAGCCCAGGAGTCTGAGGTTGCTGTGAGATAGGTTGATGCCACGGCACTCACTCCAGCCAGGGCAACAAAGCAAGATTCTGTCTCAAAAAAAAAAAAAAAAAAAAAAGGTAATTCTTCTGATAAGGCTTACTGAGGCAAAGAGATAAGCCTACTTGTCCATAGGGGTTACTGGAGATGACTGGCTGGGGGGATCTTCAGCCCCATTCTCCCCTAGACCCTGCTTCAAGAGCTGATGACTATGGCCCATGGACTGGGACATTTTTTTTTTCTTTTACCATCATTCCCAACAGGACATTTTTTAATAGTGTATAAGTTCAAAGTGGCCAGAGAGAATTTCCCATCTTACTTTATGGAAGATAGGATAATTTTGAGTCTCTATGTACAGTCTTTTTAAGATGATATGGGTTATGGAAATCCCTAGGTTTAAATTCTCATCTGCACATTAGCAAGTAGAAGCATCAAAGAATAATGAAACAAATATTGGCTTGGGAGACAAAGTTCCAACTTTGTCAATGGCCATCTATGAACATTGGACAGACCCTCAGTCTATCTGGGCTTTCTTTTCTTAATTGTCAAATGAAGGAATTGAACAGCAAGCATTTAGTAAATGGCAGCTGCCACCACTGCCACCACTGCTACTACCATTATACAAGGCTGAGCCGTAAGGGAAAGAGCAACAAACATTTGGTTCAACTAGCTCATCAGACTTTGATTGGATGCCCACTACAAAAAGCAACAGGAAATTCCCCAAAGCATGTAAAGTGGGGTGTTTTGTATTCTAATGCTGCAGTTCTCTCCAAAGTCTTCAGTGTCATTCTCTGGGACAAATGATGTGTGGTCAAATGTCTCTCCGTGGCCTGTGAGGCCTTTCCTGTGATGTCTGTTGACTTTAAGCAGCCGTGCATCCTGGTCACATATTGGGTGGCTACTGCATGGGACTGGTTCACTGCCACTGCCTGTCCTATTCCTCAGAGTTCCATTCCTCTGGTTTCTACAAGCATCCAAAGGAGGCAATCTATCTAGCAAAGGGCTCACCTTCATCTGATGCCAGAAATATTAAAAGTGGATTTGGGATATCCATGGCATATCAGTACTATGTTTGATCAAATATCAAATTTTAGCTGCTATTTGCCCAAAGGACTAGAAATTATTATCTAGGGAAAGAGCAGCGTGTATCTGATAGGCATGGGGCTCGCTCTGTGGGTATTCACGTTTCTCAGTCAAAGAACTCAGTCAGGAATCTGGGTAGAAAGAAAGAATTCTTTCTTGTGAACCAACTACCATCAATCAATTAATAAGTGTCAGGTAATTTATTCATTACCTCCTTCCTTCCTTACCCCTTCAGTTAATACATATCAGGCAATTTATTCATGGCCTCCTTCCTTTCTCACCTCTTCCTTGGGAGGTGATCCTCCCTCACTTCCTAGAGGAGTGAGGGAGTAAACCAGGAGAGTGAGACAGAGAAGGAGAAAAGTCGCTATAAGGGTACATTATCAAGTTCATTGCTGTAATAAATGGAAGCTTGATTTCACTAGATTCTTTTCAGTCTTTGATTTTTAAACTGTATTTGACACTTTTGATAGCTCCCTCTTTCTTGAAACTCTTTACTGACTTGCTCCTGGTGATCCTACACTTCTGGTTCTCCTTGAACTTTTCTACTTTATTCTCATGTTTTTTTGTGGGTTCTTCTTTTTCTACTTACCCACTCAGAGACTTCAGGTCCTATATTCAATTCACTACTGTTCTCATTCCAATTCATCTTCCTGAATCATCTTATGCATGCCCAGCCTCAACAACCCCTATGAAATGATTATTCCTAAATGTATACCTGAAGACCCATATCTCCTCTGAGCTTCAGACTCATATGTCCAAATTCCTGCCAGGCATCTTCACCTGAAAGTCCCACAAGCACCTCAAGCTAGCATTTCCAAGACCAAATCCATCTACCTACTCTCTATTTTTTCTAGATCATGTAGTAGTACCATACTCTACCTGCTTGATCCAAGCTAAATGCTTGCAAGCCATACTTCATTTCTCTCTCCCTGACCTTTGAAAGGTTAAAGAACTTGGCATAGTCACACAGCTAATAAGTAGCAAGCCTGAGAGTAAAAGCAATATATTTTTTCATCCTACATTAGCAATTGATGAATAGGCTCTGAGTTTTCATAGTTGAATTTTATTTTTCTCTTTCTACTATCTAAAAAAAATAAATGGGAAAGATAAACAATTGATAAAAGGAAGAAAAAGATTCATAGAAAGACTAGTTCTGAAAGTAATTGGCCTATTCCTCTAGTCTCTAAAACCAGCATCTATTAATGGAACCACCAAAGAACCAACAATCTGAACTGCATCTTGTTGATAGCCCTATCCCCACCCGCCACCTTATCTTTGCTTTTACTAATCATGCTTTGGGAGAATCCTGTTTTCAAACATAAGAAATGTACAATAAAACTAACACCAAATTTTACAAGAAAGATTTTGACAAAGATGTAATTCATTGCACCCTCTCGTCTTCTTTGAGGATCCATAGGGGAAATTTCTCTCTGATGTCAATGCCGGAAATAGTTATGTTGTTACTGAGCAACACATGCCTTTCAGTCATCATAAAGTTTGTACTTTGTCATGCTTCTTCTTCATGTTGATTGGTTCAAAATTCAGAGGCTTTATTTGACTTCCATATCTAAGGAGTGTACAGGATTAAATGACATCTGCTCTTATATAATACTTTGTTACTGATGCATTTTTAACTCATTAGAGATATAAACATAGGTATAGATATAGATAAAAATGTGTGTTAATGTGTACACGGTTGTAGGACCCCGTAAGTCCTTTTTAGAATAAGAAGATGCGGCTGGCACTTAGTCACATCCCCCAGCTGACATCTGATTTCAGCACTAGTGTGAGCGGACAGCTCCCAGTGATCCTGTCTTACCCCAAGAATGATAATCCTTTCTTTCTTTTTCTTTTGTTTTTTTTCTTCTTAATCATTATGGGTACATAATAGTTGTATATCTTTATAGGGTACGTGTTATGTTTTGATACAGGCACACAATGTGAATTAATCAAATCAGGGCAATTGGGGCATCCATCACCTCAGGCATCCATCATTTCTTCGTGTTAGGAGCATTCCAATTCCACTCCTTTAGCTATTTTAAAGTAAACCCTAACTTATTGTTGATTATAGTCACCTTGTTGTGCTATCAAATATCGTTCATTCTACCTAACTGTATAACTATATTTTTGCATCCATTAACCATCCCCAATTTATTCCCACCTCTCTGCCACCCCTCCCATCCTCTGGCAGCCATCATTCTCCAGATCAATTACTTTTAATATTTAGCTCCCACATATAAGTGGGAACATGTGAGATTTGAAGAATTACGTGCTTTCTGTCTCAAAGTCTTCTCCAAAGCCTTGAGAGCTTGTCAAGCTGGTGTAACCTGAAAGTGCAGGGGAGGCAATGCCCTCGGGGTAATTATCAAACAATGAGGAAAGGAAGCTGGTGGATAAAGATGCCAGTCTCTCACCATTTGTTCCATGGGATGATTCCATCACACTCTGGACTCCACCTTAACTGTCTTTCCAGGTGGCTTCTGTGCTTCATTTTCACACCCCATTTGTGCCTCCTGCATTCCCATTAAATCCTGCTCACTTGTCTCTGTTACTTTGGGATAATCTCTTTCTTTGAGGCCTGATTTGGCCAAGGAGAGCAGGGTGGGGGGACAGTTCATTCCAACAAGCACTGATTTCAGGGATTTTGCACACACAGGTGCCCGGAGGACAGGCTGATTCCAGGAGTGAGTTAAGTAGGAAAGGGAGAGAACACCAATCAAAAACCATCTAACAGGGGCACTCTGTGTCTGAGTTGATTATAGGCAAATGGGAGCTCAGGCTCAGTGTTGCTGAATTTTTTTTTCCAGAAAAAGTTGGGGACTTATGTGAAAGTTTTTAATATGAGAAATTAGTTCCAAAAAATTTTAAACAATATGTGAGCTATACAATCCATGTCTACGGACAGAGCTTGGCTCACGGGCAAACGACTTTCCATATTTAACTTGTGGGATGTTTTCTGTGCCAGGCACTGGGCTGTGGAAAACACTGAAATGAACAAGACAACATCCACGTCCTGAAGGGATTCACGGGGGAGCAATGAAACCATAAATTCCTGCTCTGTCACAGGGAGGATAAAAGTAAGTCATTCTGTAAAGAGGGAGTCTAGGAAAGGCTGTGTATACCCCAACAGGAAGAGATTTTTATGAAGACATTTTTCTTTATATGATATTAACATGAAATACTGATTACACCTTAAATAAATAAACCTCAAAATATCCAGGGAAACCTATTTATTCTGCCGTTCGTGGGGTCTATGGTATGTGACTAGCTTAAAGGCGAGACTACTTTAATAATGAGATTTTTTTGGTACTTCACTAAATAAATCCTTTTGAGGGAAGAATTTTTACTTTACTGATTTCTACTTTGGAGTGTTACAGTGAAATGCCTGTGTAAACAGTGAAATAGGATTTTAAAAGATCACTTTTTCTAGACAGGATGATTAATGAGATAGGTAGTCCTTTAGGATGCATCCACTTGCTCAGCACCCTAAAATGTGAAGAATCCCCCCAAATGTGAAGCTTGGTTTCTAGCAGATGGTAGTGGCAAAGCCAGACCTGAAGAGGCCCCAGGTCAGAAGATCAGGCAGTTCACTGGGCTGAGGCTTTACTTGGGGGAAGATCCAACTGGGGCAGAAGGAGGAAGAGAGGCCAGAAGTCAGCAGGACACTCAAGTCAGGGTCTCGCAGTTATTGCATCATCCCTGATGCCCCCCATGGCACTGCGATCCCACCCTTCAAAGGCTCTTCACATGCTGTATCGTATGCTTCACGCTTTCCCTCCAGCAAACTTTAGCATCTTGGTGCAGGACCGATGTTGTCACATTCCAGTGCCCAGCAGATGGCTGGTATGAAGAGACGTATCAAATGTCAGTTGAGGCCGGGCACGGTGGCTCATGCCTGTAACCCTAGCTCTCTGGGAGGCCAAGGCTGGCGGATTGTTTGAGCTCAGGAGTTCAAAACCAGCCTGAGCAAGAGCGAGACCCCATCTCTACTAAAAATGGAAAGAAATTAATTGGACAACTAAAAATATATAGAAAAAACTAGCCGGGCATGGTGGCGCATGCCTGTAGTCCCAGCTACTCGGGAGGCTGAGGCAGGAGGATCGCTTGAGCCCAGGAGTTTGAGGTTGCTGTGAGCTAGGATGATGCCACGGCACTCTAGCCCAGGCAACACAGTGAGACTCTGTCTAAAAAAAAAAAAAAGAAAAAAAAAAAAAAGAAATCAGCAAGGTGGATAAAGAAGAGAATTCTGAGAAAAAGAAACACCCTAAACAAAAGTGAGTCAGGAATATTCCTGATTTAATAAAATAGCTGAAAGAAGGATAAACTGACCAGAGCATAATGGGGTTGTATGGGCTGAGATGGGGTGAGAAGAAGAAAGGACCAAGGTAAGTTTGAAGTGGCTGAGGACAGGTCCATGCAGACTGTGGAGGCCATGGTAAGCAACTAGCATTTTGTTCTCACTGCAATGGGAAGTCATTGAGCAACTATTACCTTGCGATTTGTGTGAAAAATAGGTAGGAGAAAACTAATGACAAAGCAAGAGAACCAGTAAGCAAGCTGTTTCAGTAGTCCACATAAGAGGTAGGTGATGGAGGCTTGGATCGGGGCAGCAACTGAGGATTGGGAGATAAGTAGTAGGAATAAAGGGGGTTTGGGCACGTAATTAAGGAAGACTTCCAGGCTTTCCCTACCAGCTAGTTTGATGGTGCTGTCATTCTCTGAGATGTGGAAGAATGAGGAAAATCAGGTAAAGAGGATGAAACCAAGAGATCACATTTGGGCATGCTATAGTGATATGACTGCACATTTTCCACAGTCCTAAAGGGACATGGTAGAGACTGAAAGTCTCCTGTTTACTGACAGAGAATTAGCAAGAGAGGCCTCTAAGTTTGAATGAATTGGACAAAGTGGGAGTTGACTGGAGATTGACAATCTCAATGGATTGAAGGATGATTCTGCCCTGACCAGAAAGGGTAATTATCATCATGTCGGTGGATGCCAGTATGAATATATACAGATGATGAGGTCCGCCTAGCCTACCAGGCTCCTACGCAATCTGAGTGAGTCCTAGGAATTATCTATCTCCCAGAAAGCAATCAGGAAAGAGACAAAATTTTAGTGAAATAACTTTGAAATTGAAAAGATCGTGTTTAACCAAGAATTGTCTAATATTACATTGTTGCCCATGATATTGAATGGGCACTTAAAATAGAAATTAAGTAGTATATTAATAAAAATACTTTAAAAATACACTATATGAATATATATTTGTGTATGTGTATGTGTGTATATGTACAGAGAGAGACTGGGGGAGAGAGAGAGACTATGTGTATAATGGATATTTTCCCTATCATTGGAATTTGAGAGAGGAAACTTTTATCTTCAATAATGCCTAATGCAGTATTCGTTCTAAACACATATTTAATACATGCTTGCTGATGAATAACCAATATTGAATGAGCCACTGCAAAGTTACGGTGAGCATTCCTGTGTTTGGCCAAATTTAGTATCAGTAATGTCAGTAGAATGATATAATTATAATTAATCTAAATCCCAAGAAAACTAATAAAAATTGGGGTTTTAATAGTACCAGAAATTTGACAGAGCCTCATTTGATGCAAATGCATGAAAAACTTTTACTGAAATTTAGATGGTCCATTCCTTGGTTACATATATAAACATTCTCTATTGGTGAAACTCTTATCCTTTTGAAATCTGTGCAAAAATAAAAAGTCTAATGATAGAAACAATCAAAACTGGCCATTTCTGCTATTTTTGGTCTAACAAATGCTAAATAAACTGCAGAAGTTTGATTTTAAAAAAAAGAAGAAAAAAAAAAGTTCTGAAACTCCATGCTTCTTCATTCACATAGACACTAAGTAAAATAGCAGAACAGCATGAGCTCTGCTTTTTGACTTTGTAATGCGCTGTATGAAAGCTAATTTAGACTTGGGAAAAATTATATCATCACCAGAACCAGCTTTGTACTTAAAGCATTAATGAGAAATGAAGGACTTTTCAGTGAAGTGTAAAGAAAAGATCCTTAGAAATGGGGGCGAACTAAAAGATAAAAAGATTTTGATTTTGGCTCTGTGGGGGAATTGAGAGCGCATGCAAGAAGGCATTACTTGTGTTAATTACCTAGCAGGATCATTGAAATTCTCCTGTACTTTCTCTATACCTCTCTTATATCCTCCTGCTTTGTTTTCTGGAAATGAATTTAAACTTCTGAATAGGTTCTGGCGTTAGAGTCACTCAAGAATTAGTAAAACAAATAGTGAAAATATGCAAAAATGACAGATTCTCCCCTTATTATATTTTCCAGGCTAGAATGTTGGAAGTCTGTTTATAAGTGAGATATTATGCTGCCCTATGTTATTACAATTTGAACTCTGTTGATGAGCTCTTTCAAAACCCAAGTGGGAGTGATGTTCAAAGAAAATCTGTGCTGAAATTAAATACCATCTTTAATGGTAATTCAAAATAATTATGTGTACCTGTTTCTTCAGAATCCAATCACCAATGCACTGATACTCCATACTACCTAATATATTCCAGCGTGTGTGACACATGAAAATGGTAAATCTATTTGAAAAACTACTTTGGTACAAAATATTGTTATATATAAAAATACCTGGACATCTACAGAATCAAACATGGCCACAGTGCCATACATTTTCCTAGGACCTTTCTTAAATAAAACTTAGATCATTAAATGATGTTGGTATCAAATTTCTCTATTTTTTGGAAATTGAGTAAAAACCTTTTTTTTTGTTTTCTAAAACCAAAAGCCATCTCAAATTAGAGTAAGTAGCTAGGAGAGATATTGATTCATATAACTGGAAAAAATAGAGATGGAGCTAGGCCTGTGCCTGGGTCAATTGGTTCTAGAGCCTAAATGGTGACATGACCATTCTATCTCATGTTTTCATTGCTGTCTCTGCTATTCTTTGAGCTTTGGCCTCATTATGTACCACAAAAAATGAGCAGACCCTTACCTGCATTGCAAGGAATTAGTCACTAGTGGGTTTAGGCTTGCATCATTCTCATTTAGTGACCACAGGTGAGTGGTCCTCAAAGTGTGATCCTTGGAGTAGCGGCATCAGCAACATCTGGAAGCTTGTTAGACAAATCTCAGGGTTACATCAATAGGTCACATCAGACTTATTGACTCAGAAACTCTAGACTTAGGGCTCCCCAACCACAATCTGTGTCTTAACATACCCTCCAGGTGATTCTGAAGCATGCTAAAATTTGAGAACCATTGCCCTAGTAGAAAGAATGAGTCTTTTGGCAAAAATAACCTCAGAGCGGGACTCTTATTGGTTTGGCTTCCATGATGTGCAAACTTTTGAATGGATGACTAAAGGCAGATAAGTAGAAAACCGCAATGGGGATGGCCAGAAGCACACATACACACCTCTGGACAGGAGAATGTTGTGTGTTTGGGAGCCCCTCCGGAATCATATGGGTGAAGCAGGGGAAGAGAATATCTCCAAATACAGAGAGTTTTGTTATCTAATAAAGGGGGAAAGTATGCATGGTCCACAGAAACATGGAAGACTAGACCTTATCCAACTCAAACAAGTTTAATATTTATATAGCATTTCTTAAAACATATAACAGGTAGAGATACTATCAAACACATCTTACTAACATTCTTGGGAAGCAAGAGTCATGTATTATTAGCTCTACCTTTTACCACGGTGCAAAGTACAACGTATAAAGGTTAAATGACTTGTTCAAGGTTATTCATCTAATTATAGAGTCAAAACTAGACTGCAAATGTACAAGCCAGAAAATGGGCTCTGTTGCTCAACATTTTGCCAATATACAGTTTTAGCAAAACAAAGTTTGGCTAGCAGTATGATCCTATGGTTGACGATTTGGGTAATAACATTTTCCCCCTTACCTAACTGACTTTATATAGCCCAAATATGTAGGAAAGAGATAAGAGAATAAGATTATGGATTAATTAGCCAAGGCAAAATAAAATGCATTGATGAAGAATATCTTCTAAAACAAGCTACCTGGAAATAACAGTATTTAATAAATTTTTATAAAAAAGCAAAAGCTAGAAAATCTATATTAAAAATATAGTTTAGTATTGTACCTTAGGTCTAAAAAAAGTTCAACTCTGAAAGCACTTTGCTTCATGAATCCCATCACTCTCCAACAGATATATTTCAACTAATTCCAATGATACTTTAACTTTGAAGAACATAATTTCAGAAGTCTACTTTATTTTTCAAAACTATAACCAAAATAGGTGAACACTTAACTTTATAGTTTAAAATGAAAGTTTGCCTTAAAATTTCTAAGGATGTACCTAAGAATCAATAAGGTGTGGGCTATCTGCATGAAAAAAAGAAAATCTTGGATAGTTATAGCAGCAACTTTTCGCTCCTGAGCTCTGTAGCAAAGGAATAATTACTCAAAATACAGTGTTTAAAGAGAAGGGGAGAGACCAAAGTCTGAAGAAGAAAATGGCCTCCTCAGCTAAGTTCCTCTCCTCCCCGTATTTCCAAGGACACATGCAAAAGGTCAGGGCCATTTACTCATTTCTTTAACATCCATCCAGGTCAGCTGTTTTCACCTGACCTTTGCATACAGCAAACAAGCAGCTTCCGGCGGGCGTTTTCGTCTGACCCTTCATTCACCCTGCTCACATTCTTTTCATCCATCTTTTCTTCTAGGCCCAGTCCCCACATGTCCCCCTTTTTGTTTATTTAAAATTACAGATGGAGTGTGAGTAGAAGCAAGATGTAAGCTTCAGTCAGCATCTTTTCATAACAGTATTGGGAGGTCATAAATTGGCAGATCCATCCTGGAAACACAATCAGTTAATAGATATTTTTCGGTGGTCACAGGAATGTGCCATATTGTATTATGTACGTTAGTAACACCCACAGGAGGATTAGAAGAATGATAAACTGCTGTGATATTAAGCCAGTCTGTTCCATTTCTCTGCCAGGAACGTGCAGGCAACCATACTCCTCCAGTCCATGTCGAGTCATTGGTAGACAGAGGGAACTCCGAGTCCCCCCAAGTTAGGGGCTTAATCATGGGTGGGTTTAAGACATGAGCTCAGTAAACTGTGGCTGTACTGCCTGGGAGGAGAAAAAGGCTGCAAAGCAGCCCTCAGCGTACCTGACTATTACAGGCCACAATAAGACAAATACCCAAGAAAGTATTCCCCAGGGTAGGTGGAGCCCCCAATTGTGTTATCATAGCTGAGGCCTGTGTCTCTAGTTGTTTCAATTGACCCCACGAGATTCTGGACGCTGTCATGGTTTTACGTGTCTGTTGTGGCAGGACCCCGTCAGCAGTGGCTGGAGGGAGAGATATTTCATTTGTGGAATCCAGCTCATGATGTAGGTGAACTCGTCTGGAAGGGAACCACTCGGGACCTGCAGAAGTTTGAACACAAACATTTCCTCTTTCCCATGTTTAGTCGATTACAATCAGAGGCCAATCTCTTGGAATTAATGACAGCTGGGGAAGACCAGATCGTAGTGGTCCCATGTAGACTATAATAGTATTAAGAGCTCTTAGGTCCTGTAGTAAACGCCACTTATTCTTTTTACGTATGACAAATACAGGAGTGTTCCATGGGCTCAGGGAAGGTTCTGTGTGTCCCACTTTAAGCTGGTTCTGGAAAAGAGGTTTTAAGTGTTTTAATTTATCCTACTTGATGGGCCACTGCTCTATCCAGATGGGTAAATTGGTCCATTGTAAAGGTGTGCGTTGTATTCGATGCACCTGAGAAGTGGTGCCTATTGAAAAGGCTGGGTAGTTAGAAGATTGAATTGTTTTAGTAAATCTTATCCCCATAAAGATTGGGCCTCTGGGAGGCAATGTTGAAAAGCGGATGGTTTAACCAGGGGAGAAATAGAGATCCCCTTTGAGAAGGGGAGGAGAAGGAAGCCACTCTTCCTGTAGAGCTGAAGAAGGGGATGGTGGAGAGAATGGCTCAGGATTCAGGAATCTTAGGGCAGGAGATGCTGCCTCCTTTTCTGCAGGTAACACAGCAGGCTCCTCCTCTGGTGGAGCAAACGGAGGAGGAGGAAGAGGAGCGGGTCCGAAGGGTTAGAACCTGTAGGAACACGTAAGGGAGTCAGGGCTGTTCGCACCAGGCTCCATGTAGTTAGTTAACACGCCAAGGGGCACTTGTACCCCTTGCCTGAGATTCTTTTAAAAACCTCCCCTACTTGCTCCCAGAGCTCTAAATCTAACGTGCCCTCATCTGGGAACCAGAGGCAATGCTGTCTTACTGCGCATAGGAGTTGTGGTAAAGCTTTTGGTTCAACAGATCACTGAGCAGCCTTTAAGAGTTGTTGCAAAGTGCGCAGATAAATTCGCTGGTCTTTTGTCAGGCGCTGCCCCGTACCAGGAAATCCCCTTCTGAACTACCCACCCGCGTTGGTCCCTTTCCTAAAGCAGCGGGCCGGACTGTGCCTTACCGGGATGATTCCCTTTATAATCCAGAGGACAAAACGCTCACCGGACGCGCGGATTCCTGAATCGCTTCAGGGTCGCCACTTGTAGCAGCAGCTTTTCGCTCCTGAGCTCGGCAGAAAAGGAATAATTACTAGAAATACTCAATGTTTAGAGAGGAAAAAAAGACCAAAGTCTGAAGGAGAAAATGGCCTCCTCAGCTACGTTGCTCCCTGTATTTATTCCCAAGGACACGTGCAAAAGGTCAGAGCCATTTACTAATTTCTTTAACATCCATACAGGTCACCTGTTTTCAGCTGACCTTTGCACACAGCAAACAAGCAGCTTTGGGCAGGCGTTTTCACCTGTCCGTTTATTCACTCTGCTCGTGTTCTTTCCATCCATCCATCCTTTCTTCTAGGCCCAGCCCCCATAGTTAGTATTTAATTTTTCTTCTGGTATGTTCTACATATATCTACAATACGAGTGATGTTTTTGCACAGGTGTAATGATCATCTATCATTCAGAGATATTCAAAATCCTTTGAACATTCCCTCCAGATTTTGATAGGTCTCTGTATTTCGACCTTGTTTTATTGAATTCTGCCTTCTCAAGGCAGAATTGATAAAATTGTAATCCTTAATTTATTTTCCTGCTAAGATCAGATGATTTAAGTTTCTCCAATGAGATGCAACTTCCCTGGACTTTGATTTATAATTTAACTATGTGAAGAAATAGGTTCAGCATGGAAAATGTTCTTTGCTGGCTTGAGTAAACTCAGAGACTCCTGTTTCTATGGTCGATAGCAACGACAAATCCCTAATCAAGCCAGTTCAGTATGGTGTTTCTGGGGCCAGTAGTGTGACGTGGTAATGTGACAGCATCTCTGTGGCAGAGCCAGAGTTGTCCTGGTGTCACTGGGGTTAGAAACAATCTCCTCAGGCCAGCTTTGTGTAGAAGATGTTTCTGGCAATACAATTCAAAGCCCAGTGATTCTGTGAGTCTCCAACAAGGCTTAATAAATTCCTTTTGTTTAAACTAGCTCAGGTGGGTTCTATTGACAGAAGCTGAAAACTCTGAACAATACAATGAAGAAAGGCATTCTGACAGATGCACAGTTGTTATAAATGTATTGGAATTTATTTTTACTTTCTCCAATACTCTGTAAGCGCACATGTTAAGATTAATGGGATTGGCTTTAAAAGCTGAACATCAGTGGGGAGGCCAAGGTGACTCATGTTTTCGATGTATCCTACTTACAAGAACAAACTTATCTCTATTTTACCAAGGAAAAATATATCACTTATTTCTTTTGCTTCTTCTATTGGACTGGTGCCATAGGATACCTATTAATGCTTATTTTATCACAAGTATAGATCAAAAAAAGAACCATTCTAGAAGGGAAGAAAAACACCAAATTATAATGGTATAGGTTTAATGTTGGTATTGAGTTAAGAATAAATTAGATTTCATAAACTATGTTAGTAATTATAAATTTCTATATCATATTCTCTGCTATATGCTTTTGGTCAAGTCACTTGACCTCTTTGGGACTCAGTGTGTTCTTCTCTAAAATGAGGAAAAAAATTCATCTTTTTTTTCTATCATATTGGCACCCTGCGATGAGAAGTGACTTTAAAAGTATTTGGTGTCAAAAATTAATAGAAATTATCCTGTGTTTTGTTTTATGTTTTCATAAAACAAAAGTCTTTTTCTCAAAACAAAAACAAAAACAAGAAAGTGGATTGTTAAAAAAAAAAACTGTAGGCAAATACCCATGTTGTGTTTTGAAATGTAAATAACTTTAATGAAGGAGAAGGATATGATCTATTTCCAATAGAAAAATATAGGTATTATTTTGAAATGTACTTGAAAGTAAGAACTGATTACAGCAAAATCACTTAGCGTATGAGAAAAAAACTGAGAAATTTTTCGAATGCTTTTATTTGATTTCAAATTTGAGGTCTTGAGGTAAAGTAGAAACTGCCAATCAACAATCGTCCCTTTGCTGATTTATTCTTATGCCATAAAAATTAACATTTTCAGGATTATAAGTAGATCTAGGTAAATTCTTCTGTTTACAATTCATCCATAAGAAATGAAAATTTTCCAGGATTAATTGGGAACATACATAGATGCCAGGAATAGGCATTCTTGCACACTAAGAAAAAGAAATCTGTTTTCTTTTGATAGCTCCTTCCTAATGAATAAATTTAAAAAAAAATGGTTACACTTAAAGCCAAATTAAATAACTTGAGTTTTGCTTTATTGTAAGTCTTGGGAATAGAAAGGAATATAAAACATTCATTTTCTATAGTCTTTAAAAATTTAAGATTAAAGAGAAAAATATCTGTTACATAAAAGTTAAAAGTTAAGTTGTTTTAATGGTAATTTTAAAACTACAGTTTCTTAGATCTCATAAAAACTGAAAAACTCCAGTGAAAAACAGAAAAGAGAGAGAAGAAAATGACAGGAGATTAGGATGGAAAAAGAAGGAAGGAAGGAAAGAAAGGAAGAAAAGTGGAGGAAAGAGAGCTGCGTGACAGTGGAAGGGAAAAGAGACATGGTGACGGGAAATGTCTCAAATTTTCTACTGCTCAGCCTCAAGTCCTTCCACTGTTTTTATTACATTTAGCAAACATTTATTAAGTGAGTACTCCATGCTGAGTCCAGGATATGCAGAGAGTCAGTGAAGGTGAGGATGGGGAAAAAATTACCTAGGTAAGTGTTCGGAACAAAACTCTCTGGGTTCACAAAGGAAGAAATGATTATCATTTTGGGTGGAATGAGGTTTTTCAGGACACTCTCACCAGGGAGGAAACATGCAAACCAGGCTTTGACAGAAAAATAGGAGTTCTTCAGATTGAGAAACAGAATGGGGCAGGGGGAGGCGGGACTAGCAAATTAAGAATATGGCAGAAAGAGCAATGAAAATAACAAGCAGTATGCTGTTGGACTATTCTTGCTTCCACTTATCCCACCTCTCATTTCTGTGTCTATGTCTTGTTCGACGACATTTTGCCAAATCAAATTGAAATTCCTAGACAGACTACACAATTAAATATTTGAAACTGGGCCTTTTTCAAAAAAATCTGTGTTGATTCCCAAAATGCATTAATTCCCCTCACTTCCTAGCCTCTAAGGACCTCCTTTAAATATTTAAATTTATTGGTTTTAGAAAGGCCAATAGGGATGGGGTGGATAGGAACTCTGTCCACAACCAATGGAGATTTAATTTTAACAAATATGAATGGCCCAGGTGAAATTGATCTGGGTTGTTCTTATAAAAATATTTATATCTAGTGATGCGCCATGGTACATCACCATGGTGATATATTTCTTCATAAATACGTTATATAATATCAAATACAATTCGAATGGTTACTAAGTACTAACGGTTACTAACATCACCCATATCACCCATCTAGCATCACTGTACTTACCATTTACTGTCTGTTCATACTAAGAAGTGAATATTTAATGGAGAACATGTAAACAGATATGTGTGCGAACTCACATTTCTTCTTACACTCTTCTGTTGTATTTCTCATCTGTCCTTTTGCCACAGTGGATAATCAAGTTCTTCTACTTTTAGTTGTTAGGCAAACTTTGCCCACATTCTCTAGAGTCCATTCCTCAAATCCTGTTCTGGATTTCTCTACTCTTCAATCTTTCTTCTTCCACCAGGTGTTTATTGGTTGTAGGGACACCTATTGGGCTAAGAAAAAAAAATAAAAACAAATTCAACCTTGTCCCTACCGGGGAAAAAATGTAGAAATTTCTCCCCACAGATGTACTGTTAACAAGGAGCAGCTGGCTGCCTACAGAGGTTTTTGTTTACCATCCAAATGTAGTTTCCTTCCTAATTTTTACATCTTCTACACTTCAACTCTGATTCAGAGATTTCCTGGAGACTTGACACTGAAACTGTATTTTTGTAGGCATATAGGCTTTTTATGTGTTTCTGACATGAAACGGATTATATTTACTAACAATGATAAATTTCTTTGCTTTCTGTGTTTAAAACTTGCCTTTCTAGCTTTAAGAAACCAGAAACAGTTCTATAAATACTATTAATTACATATAAAATATTCTTCATTCTATTAATATGTAACCGGGTGGACATCCTGCATTAGAGAACACAACTAAATGGACATTCATTGATTACCCATGAATGTGGGGAGAGAGAACAGCATGGGACCCTGTTTGCCCTTTAAAGAAATTCTATTTCTCACAGGGATCAAGGTTTACATGGAGCTAAAAGGGGCACACAGTTGTTGATAAGGCCTTCAGCACAAAAGAACAAAGTGGAGGCAGTTAGCTTCCTGTAGACCAAAGAAACCTTATTCAGGCCCACAAATACTAATCACCATGGCCTTGGCGATCACTGACTCTGAAACAGAAAAGATGGCTGAGTCCCAGTTAAAATTCACATAGCAATGTTGAAAGCCAGTGACAGTTTTTGGGCAGTATTTATCAAAACAAAGCCCACTCATTGAATTAAATCATTCTTCACTTAATAGTCTTAAGGAAGTTCCAACATTTTTCTGATATAATTTTGAGACAATTAAATGAATCATTGGAATAATTTGTCTATTTATTTTCCCAATGATATGTAATAAAAGTTATAACGAACTGTACAGTCAACTTCCTTTCACAATTTAGAATAAAATACATATAAGTGTGTCATGGATTGGATTGTATAAGGATTGATTTGACAACCATTTTTTGCTAATAACATAATGGATTTTTTTTCCTATTGATCTCATCGAACTACAGGTGTCACATATGGCTTAGTGTGTACCTCTTGAACACGGTTAAAAGAATTGAAATGAGGGATAATTATAAAATTTCATTTTACTTCAAAGATTCCCAGAAGGCTTAACAAGCTCTCCAAGTTGAAGCTGAATAAAATCTAAGACTATTGCAGAGAAAATTTCTGACCATCAAGTGGTTTAGGTATTACTTTGTTTTTATAGCAATTTCCCTGGCAATTATTTTAAGAAGGTTATATTTCTTGATTATATAGTAAGCACTATGTTAAGTGAGCTAGGAACATTATATGTACCATCTCTTTTACTTCTCAAAACACCTCTTTGTTAATATAACTATTTTACTGTGAGAAACATGGGGCTAAGTAACTTATCAAAGTTGACATTGTTTTTATGTTACAAGCCAGGATTTACACCTGGATTTGCTTTATTTTAAATAAAAAAAAAGAAAGAAAAAAAAGTAAGAATAAATTTTATAATTAGAAAAAAAAAATAGTCGCTCTCTTATATACCAGAAAGTAGGGAACTATATTCCGATCCTTTGTATCACAGGAGTTGCATCTGATTTTATGCCTTCATTATTTATTCTAACATCACTCTATTATTTACCATTTAAACATATTAATTTGGAGGTGATTACACTGAAGAGCTCATCCAGACCACATTATTGGTGTATTATTCATTTGGACTTTGACCATCTCATAAACTAGTACTGACACAGACCACATATATCAAATATATATTTAGAGAACAGACAATACTGAAAAATCCTGTCTCATTATTTACCCATTCATGCATTTTTCCCTCAAGAAATGATATGTGCAAAGCACCTTGTCATGCAGTAAACAACTCATGTGTTGCAAAGTCCCGACTCTCCTCAAGGAGCTAAGACTAAAGGACAACAGAGGAATTTTATTATTTATTTGTTTGTTTGTTTATTAATGACAGAGTCTCGCTCTGTTGCCCGGGCTGGAGTGAGTGCTGTGGCGTCAGCTTAGCTCACAGCAACCTCAGACTCCTGGGCTCAAGTGATTCTCCTGCCTCAGCCTCTATAACGATTGATTTGGCAACTTTTTTTTGCCTCTCACTGACTTCTAAGATGAGTAGCAGAATTTGGATCAGTGAGAAACTATAGCTACCTGTTACTTATCTTAGAAGGCAGTAAGAGGCAGGATAAGTGTTGATTTATGGAGTATTCTGACCCGGCGCGGTGGCTCATGCCTGTAATCCTAGCACTTTGGGAGGCCGAGGAGGAAGGATCTCTTGAGCTCAGGAGTTTGAGAGCAGCCTGATCAATAGCATGACCCCGTCTCTACTAAAAATAGAAAAATTAGCTGGGCATGGTGGTGCTGTTAAAGGAAGAACTGGTTGTTTGTTAGAGGCAAACTACAAAGCAGTTATTATTGTGTGTACTTTAAAGGAAGGTGGGCTGGGAATTTAAGCAATTTTTTCGGAGTTTGGGACTAGGCAAATTGTATATCCTGTATTAAAATTTGTGTCTTATTGATTAAAAAACTCGTCTTCTTCAAAAGATAATTTGCTGATTTCCAGGAGTTGTGGTGCATAAATTTCTAGTTTTTACATCATTCAAGCCAGGATTCTTACCTGGTTGCATAGAGAAAATTAACGGAACCCAGGAATTTGGATGAGGAAAAAAGCTACATTTTTACTTTCACTAGCATCTGCCTCAAATTTAGCTGCTTCCTAAAATTTATATATAGACAACAAATGACAGTAGAATTAGCAATACTTGTGACTTTCTCATCCAAAGAAGTGTAGATATTCTGATAGCTCATTAAAGTTATTTTAGTATCTAAAAATATCATTTACACTCATCACTACTTTAAAAATATGGCATTATTAGATTTCTCATTAAACCTATGTTTAATAGGTTAATGAAAAAACATATCATTATATCATATTTTATTTTAATAATAGAATTTCAGCATAACTAGTTTCCTCATAATACTCTAAATTGCATTAGGTACATTTAAAAACATTATTCTGAGAAGGGCTCCAGGGATTTCAACAGAATATCAAAAGGGTCCATTGCACAAAAAGTTGAACTCATGAGCAAGGTATTTTCATTAATATTTAGAATGAGTAACTCATTAGGAGAGCGAAGCCTGTATAATAGTTCTCATTATCCATTTTCTCCTACTAGGAGAAGGGAGAAAGGGTAGGATGGGGGAAATGTTGAATTTTGAGGTAGGGGGCCTAGATTCATAAACTTGGTGAGAAAGAAGGGACCTAGGGCCAGGACAGGCCTGGGTGGCATCCAGTGCTATGTCCTGGCATTGAGTGGGGAGAGATACACTTTAGCTTCAGGAGGTAATAAAGAATTGTGGAGAGATTTCAGACCTAAACTAGCTCATGTTCAATTTTAGACCTAGAAATGGTCCCTAATAATTTTTTTTCTTTAATGTCAAAGTATAATAGAACATTTATTTTCAGTAAAAAATAGACTGTAATAGTTAATTTTGATAATCAAGATAAACATTTGGTTTGTAGATAAAACATATCTTGATTCATCTTTATTATTGATAAAAGTGTTGATTTCTTTGAAATATTCATACTTCTAATTTGTGCACATTGATAAGAAAATTAAAAGCTTTCACAGTCTGAAAATACTTTGCATGTCAGTCAGAATGAGTCTTGTGTAGAAAGATAGGGATCTGAACATATCTGATTGCATATTCATGAAGCATCAATACTGATCCATATTATATCTTAATAAAACTTTATAATCGAAATTATAATTGCATTTCTCAAACACAGATTTAATTTCCTTGCTAGTAAATTTGGGTCAGTGTATGTAAATTAGTAAAACTCACCACAAAATAGTTAATCTTTAAGGTAAATCATACATTTTAATAAATCATTACATGTGAATGCACCCAGAATCCTAACATAATTTTATCATTATATATTATATAGTACATTTATTACTTCATGAAGATCCATCGAGGCAATATTATGCTGACCATTCTTCAAAACTGGAAGAATTTTTCCTTATGCTTACACTTTCCCAATTTTTTGAGGTTATTTTTTTTTATGCCATTCCCCAAATTCTTGTCTATTTTTACTCATGAAATCTGCTTATCTAGCATGACAAGGCTTAGATGTCACTTCCCATAGCAAGCTCTTCCCGATTACTGCAGTACAAAAGCCCCTCCCTCTGCTGTTCATCACCTCTCATCTTATCCTGTCTTATTTTATGATAATTGATGTCTATTGACAAATCTCTTATTCTTTTGTAAACTCTTTTGAAGCCAGGACAAATATCCTATACATCCTTGATTCTTTTATAGTCCCTTCTATAAAATTGAACTCAAAAATATTTATGTGAATGAGTAAACTATACAATTATTTTAATAATTAAATAATGAATAAAGAAAATGTTATTCGATAATTTTTTTTTAGTCTTTAAACTATTAATTTGAATGCTACAATAGTAGTCAATGTTTCATATGCCTGGAATAGTCTGTATTTTCACAGAAACATTCTTTTTGTCTGATTGACTATTGCTGAGAGAGTATGCTCACAAATTCAGCTACAACTAGGTAGATTCTTCCAACTTATTTCTAGGGATACAAAACACTAGACTGATCATCAGAAAAACTGAGTTCCGCTAGCCAGGTTTTGTTAAATCATCTTTTAAATATTGTTTTAAAGTGTATTTAAGACTTTTTTTGTAGAAGGTATTAACTTTAAGTAGAAGATACTAATAACATTTTCTCCATGAACCTAGATGTAATAAAGATATTTCCATTTTATAGTCCTTATAAAGGGAAGGGCCTTTGTTATTGTGTATACTCTTAATGCATGTTGGTGTCTACAAACAGCAAAATCCTTCTTTCTGTAGCTTCAGTGTTCATGGCAGTTATAAAGTAACCTCCTACTCAAAACTCAAACTGAAATGTTGGCTTATAATACATGGCTTTAAAAGTCATAAGTGCAGCAGTATAACAGGCATTATCTTTGATCAGACTTTTTCTAGATATAAGAGCAGTGATCAGAAATTTATTCTCTTGCTGAATGCTGAGGCATTTGCCATAGTTGTATCTTTGTCATGGGTTCCAGGGAAAAAGTGTCAGTTTCATGGTGACCCTCATTTCTTGATGCTTTATTTCATGTTCAGTGTTTAAAATGTGTAGCTGGGCATGGTGCTACACTCCTGTAGTTCCAGCTACTCAGGAGGATGAGGCAGGCAGGAGGACCACTTGAGCCCAGGAGTTTGAGGCTGCAGTGAGCTGTGATTGTACTACTCACTGAACTTCAACCTGGGCAACACAGCAAGACCCCATCTCTAAAAAATAAAAAATATATATAAATTATAAGCCTTCTACAACTGTATCTAGATATATTTATCTTATTGGAAAAGAAAATCTTGAGGAATTTTTACATCAAATCAAAAGACAATAAGCATACATAACTGAATAAAAAATTTAAAGTTCAAAAGATTGAGTTGTGCTTTATATTTGCTCTTTCTTAGTTATGTGATCTTGGTCAAGTTTCCATTTTTTTCCTAGAGCAAACAGTGGTCATTCTGGCAATATTACAAAGCTAGGTATCAAATGATATAACATGTATGGAAGAACATTATGAATTGTATATCTTTTACAAATATTAGCTTTTCTTCTTCACACCCTTGTTTTTCATGTGTGTAGGTGAGGTGGTAAGACTATGTTGGCATATTGAGGGCATGGGACAAATTTCACTGTCCAGACAACTTTTACCTTTTGATTGAAATTTTGATTCCTTATTAAAATTTCAGAATCAATAGTAATAAAACCAAATTATCTACTGTAAGTGTTATTGCTGGATTTCCTGCAGGAATTATTGAATGGAGTGGATGAGCTAATTGCTATTTAAGTTTTTCTCCAGCTCCAGTTTCTATTATCCTTGCCAAGTGTTGTTAAGGGTTTGTGGAAATAGGCAAAGTTTTTACATTCAAAATGTTGTAATATTTCAATTCCTTTAAAAATGGATAACTCAAATAAGGGATGCTAGCATCTGTAGCTGCAAGAAAATACATATTTATGGTAATTTTTTTTTTTTTGGAATACCTACCACTTCTATACCAAATCAAAATAATTATCCTGTAAAGTATAACAAGATACCAGATATTTGTGTTGGTGGTAGTTTTACAGAGTGTTAGATTTGGACTCTGTCCACTAGGGATTAGAAATCACACCTTCTGGTAGGAAAAGGGCAACTGCTTGTAGGCAGAAGGGTTTAGTAATTAAAAGCATGGACTGCTTGAGTTTTGGCCCCTACACTGCTACTTACTAGCTATGTGACCTTGAGCAAATTACTCTGAGCCATAGTTTGTTTACCTTATCAGTAAGAAGGTCATAAAAACAAGGAAAATTAATAAGATCTGTGACATTTTGTAATGACTTTGTCTGGTTTTGGTGTCAGTGTAATGCTGGCCTCATAAAACAAATTGGGAAGTATTCTCTCTACTTCCTGAAAGAGCTTATGAGTTGATACAATGTTCCTAGATTTTTGATAGGATTAGTAGTGAGATCATCTGAGTTTGCAGTTTTCTTTTTAAAGGGAAGTTCTATTGTAATTCAATTTCTTCAATGAGATGGGACCATTCAAATGTTCTATTTCTTTTGGTGTCAGTTTTGGAAATTTGTGTCTTTTGAAGGATTTTTTCATTTCATCTAAGTTATCAATTTTATTGGTATGAAGTTGTTCATGATATTTCCTTATTATTCCTTTAAAATATTTTAGCTTCTGGAGCCAGTTTGCTTTGTTTCATTCATTTTTTATTGTAATAACACATATCATGAATTCTACCTTCTTAACATATTTTTAAGTGTAAAATACATTATTGTTAACTACAGGTACAATGTTGTATAGCAGATCTCTAGAGCTTATTCATCTTTCTTGACTGAATTTTTTTGCCCATTGATTAGTAACTCCCTCTTTTCCCCTATACCCAGCTCTTTACAACTACCATTCTACTTTTAGATGCTATGAATCTGACTATTTTAGATATTTCACATAAGTGGAATAATTCAGTGTTTATCTCTCTGTGTCTGGCTTATTTTATTTAGCATAAAATAATGCATAGTGTTCTCAAGGCTCATCCAGATTGTTGCATATTGCAGAATTTCCCACTAGAAGGGCTGTATAGTATTCCATTGTACATATATGTGTATGTGTGAGTGTATATTACATACATACACATTCACCACAATTTTCTTTATTCATTTATCTTTTGATGGACATTTATATCATTTCCATATCTTGGCTCTCTTGGATACTGCTGAAGTGAATATAGGAGTACTGATATCTCTACAAGATCCTTTTGGATAAATACTAGAAGAGAAATTGCTGGATTATATGAGTTCTGTTTTTAATTTTTTGAGGAATCTCCATACTACTTTTCATAGAGGCTGCATGATTTTTATTTCTGACCAACAGTGTGCAAAGATTCCAATTTCTCTGCATCCTTACCAACACTAGTTTTTGTTTTAATTATAGACACCCTGATAGTATGAGGTGATACTGCATTATGTTTTTTATTTGCATTTATCTACTGATTAGTGATGTTGGGAACTTTTTCTTATACCTGTTGGTCATTTGTATGTCTTCTTTGGAAAAATATCTATTTAAATCTTCAGTTTATTTTTAAATTGGGCTACTAGCTTTTTATACTATTGAGTTGTAGGAGTTGCTTGTATATTTGGGGAATTAATCCCTTATCAGATATATGGTCTCCAAATATTTTCTTCTATTCTGTAGGTTGTCTTTTCACTCTGTTCATTTTTTCCTTTGCTGTGATGAAACTTTTAGTTTGATATAGTCCCACTTTTAAATTTTTGTTTTTGTTGCCTGTGCTTTTTGTGTCATATCCATGAAATCATTCCAATGCCCAGGTCATGAGGCTTTTCCCTATGTCCTTTTCCTAGGAGTTTTAAATTTTGGAGCCATATGTTTAAATCTTCAGTCTGTTTTGAGTTAATTTCTGTGCATGGTGTAAGCTAAAAGTCCAATTTTATTTTTTTGTATGTGGATATCCAGGTTTTTCAATATCATGTTTTGAAGAGATTATCCTTTCCTCATTGTGTATTCTAGTCAAAGATCAGCTGACTGTACATTCATGGATTTATTTCTGGGCTCTCCATTCTCTTCCATTGTTCTGCATGTCTGTCTTTGTACAATATCATATAGTTTTGATTACTGTAGCTTTGTAATATATTTTGAAACCAGGAAGTGTGATGTTTCCAGTTTTGTTCTTCTTCCTCAAGAACTATTTGGCTATTCATATTATTCTGTTGTTCCATGTGAATTTTAGGATTGTTTTTTCTATGTCTATAAAAAATTACATTGGCATTTTGATAGGGATTGCATTGAATCTGTACATCACTTTGGGTAGAATGGACAGTTTAACAATATTTAAGTATTCCAATCCATGAACATGGAGTATCTTTCCATTTGTTTGTGTCTTATTTAAGTTCTTTCATCAATGTTCTGTAGTTTTTAGTATATACGTCTTTCACTTATTTATTAATAGTTTATTCACAGGTATTCTACTCTTTTCAGTGTTATTGTAAATGAGGTTGTTTTCCAAATTTTATTCTCAGGTAGTTTGTTGTTAGTGTATAGAAACATAACTAATTTTTGTATGTTGATTTTGTGTCCTGAAACTTTATCAAATTTATTTATTAATTCTAACAGCTTTTTTATGAAGTCTTTAGTGTTCTCTACTTATAAAGTCATTTTCTACATATAAGATTATGTCAGATTTTCTTCTGTTCTTAGTTTTTGGAGAGGTTTTATCATGAATGGGTGTTGAATTTTGCCAAATAATTTTTCTACATCTAGCTATTGAGATTATCATATGATTTTAATTTTGTGTTAATGTGGTATATCACATTGATTGATTTGCATATATTGAAACAGCCTTGCATCCCAGGGATAAATCCCACTTGATCATGGTGTATGATCCTTTTAATGTGCTATTGAATTTGGTTTGCTGGTATTTTGTTGAGAATTTTAACATCTATATTCATCAGCAAAACTGACATATAGTTTTCTCATAATATCTTTGTCTGGGGTTGCTATTAGAGTAATGCTCACCTCATAAAGTACCTCGTAAAGTAAGTTTGGAAGTATTTCCTTCTTCAATTTCTGAGTTTGCGAAGGATTAGCATTAATTCTTCTTTAAATGTTTGGGAGAATTTTCTAATAAAACCACCTGGGCTTTTCCTCATGGGAGGTTTTGATTATCGTCAAATCCTTAGTAGTTATATTTCTGAACAGAATTTTTATTTCTTCATGACTCAATCTTGGCAGTTTGTATGTTTTTAAGAATTTATTTATTTCTTATTGGTTATTCAGTTTGTTCATAGTAATCCCTTATGATGCTTTGTATTTCTGTGGTAGTAGTTGTAGTCTCCCCTTTCATTTCTGATTTTATTTATTCTTCTCTCATTTTTTTTTTAGTCTAGCTAAACATTTGTGAATTTTCTTAATCTATTAAAAAATTCAACTCTTAGTCTTATCAATGAAATGAATTCTATTATCATTTTAAATTTCTGTCTGTAGACAATTTCTGGAATATAGTGTTTGTGTGTTGTGTGTGTGTATGTGTGTGTGTTGGGGAAAAATCTAAGCAGAGCTTGGGGCTCTTGCTGAGGTAAAGAGACAGTGAATGGAGTTTGGGCCAATTGAAGTTTGCAATGCAGAAAGAGAGAGATGAGGGAGTTATACATTATTAATAATACATATAAGTTCAGGTATTTAAAAGAAAACATAAATATAATGAGGAAAGAAATGGATGGTATACAAATAACCAAATGGAACTTTCGGAGATGAAAGTATACACACACACACACACACACACACACACACACACACACACACACACATATAGTTACTGAATGGCTTTAACTATAAATTAGACACTACAGAATAAAAAATCAGTGAACACTATGAGACATTTTATCAAAAATGTAGCAGAGAAATGGGAATGAAAAAATAATGCCTTAATGACTTGATATCAAGTGGTCTAATATCTGTGTGATTAGAATTACAGAGAAGAGGAGAGAGTGATTGGAGCCAAAAATGTTGAAGAAATACTTGCTGGAAATTTTCTAAATTTGCTTAAAGATATGTCAGGAAGACTGACAAACCCCAAGCAGAATATATACAAAGAATATCACACAGCAGCATATAATGATAAAATTGCTGAAAACTCACGATACCTCACTCAGATACCTGTGAAAAACTAGCAGGTCATCTACAGGTTAGCTTTACTCATCTCTCCTGTGTTCCCTCATACATCTGTATTGTTGGCTAGCATGAATTGGCTGACTCAGATCCATGCGGTCTCTCATCTTTCAGCAGAAGGATCAATACAGAAAAAGAAAAATATGAATAAAAAATAGTAAAAATAAAATATAAAGTACAACATAATATTGTATGACAAAAACAAATATACTTTTTATCTTAATAAATGTAGACGGCCTAAACTTTTTCATTAAAAAAACAAATTTGACAAGTTGACCACTTATTGAGCATCTACAATGTGCAAGAGACTATGGGAGGTAAAGCAACTATGGTTGCGATGTATGTATACATATATATACACAATCCCTAAACTGGGCATGAAAATATTCTATCATAATTAACCATGTCTTTATATGAATAGAATTTATATTAATTCTTATGGCATTTTAGCCAGAAAAGGTTCTAAAGCATGACAATGAGCCACTCCTATGGGTTCATGAGCCACAACAATTCATACTATGTATCATTTATAAAATATTTTAATGCAAACACCAAGAGGTTTCTTTGAAGCAGAAAGAAACCTTCTAGAAGGCAGCCTAAAAGATGAACATGGTGGTTGCTTCAACCCCATCCTATGGAACTATCTAACGGTTTACCTGTGTGTCTCCTCTACCTTCTGTAATGCCCAACTTGAGTAAAAATGTGAGATAAAGAGCAATGATTTTAGGGGAGGAGAAGTGAAACTGGAAGATATAACCATATTCACATTTATTCAGACCTCTGTAAGATAAAATGTCTTAAAGTTCTTGAAAAAAAAATCTGTCTAAAATGAGAGTCCAGTGATAGCTCTGCATGGAATTTTAGCTGCAGTTGAAAACATAGCAAGCATGACAACTTGTTTTGGAAGTTTATATTTTTGGCTGATGCAAAAAATATTTGACTCACGCTGGAATCAGCATTGCACATGTAATACAGCGATGCTGTAATCCAGCATGATAAATCCTATTTTCCTATGTGCAGGTGATTTAAATAGAAAATATGGGTCATCCTGGACAAAAATATAGATAGATGATTTTTAAAAAGACTTCTACTTGTATCTTCTCATTGTATCTTCCTTCTATCGTTTTAATGTGCGCAGAGTGTATCTGCCTGTAACTTACTCATTAGAGCTTTCGATTATGCCCAGTGAACACTTATCAATACAGTGAAGTCTGCTTTAAAAAACACATTGAAGTTTCATTATAACAAATGTATCTTTTAAAATACTTTTATTTCCTTTGGGTTTTATATACGTGATTTTTTTTTCCAAACCTTTCTTTACCAAAATGTTTTTAGTTTATACCAAATGCTAGTTAAAAGTTTAAAATTTAATCAGGTCTGAGCTAAAATGTACTTCCTAAGAGAGACTTTCCTGATAACTCTATTCATAGAGCCCCTTACTCGCAGGCCTACTCCCTCTCTATGCTGTTATCCATTTTTATTTCCTTCATAGACACTGTCACAATCTAAAATTTTTAAATTAATTTATTTTATTTACATTTTCTCCCATAAGAATGTTAATTTCTTGAGATCAAAAACATTGCCTTTTTTGATAATTCCATACCCTCAAAACTATAAATAATATGTAAACTCCAACTGGCTGAGTCTCCTCAACTCTACTCTCTGTCTCTTTACCTCAGCAAGAGCCCCATGCTCTGCCTGGATTTTTCCCCAACACACACACACACACACACACACACACACACACACACATGCACACAAACACACACACACACAAACACCACATTTCAGAAATTTTCTACAGACAGAAATTTAAAATGATAATAGAGTTCATTTCATTGGTTTCCATTTTATGGAAGAATACTCTTGTACTACCTGTGGTCTCAATGTCACAATTGTTTCCTGTGTTTCGTTCAATACTCTACTTGTTTAGAGTGGGAGATAGATTGATGGATGAAAATAGAAAGCCCAGAAATAAACCCATATATGGTCAAGTAATCTTTGACAAAGCCACCTAGAATATACAATAGGGAAAGTATAATCTCTTCAACAAATAGTGCTGGAAAACTGGATATTCACATGCAAAAAAAAAAAAGAAAAAAATAAATTGAATCTTTATTTTACAACATACACAAAAAGCAATTGAAAATGAATTGAAGGCTTCAATGTAAGATCTGAAACCATAAAACTCCTAGAAGAAAGCAGAGGGGAAAAGCTCCATGACAATGGTCTCAGCAATAATTTTTTGTATTTGACATAAAAAGCACAGGCAATGAAAGCAAAAAATAAAAAAGTTGCACTACATCAAACTAAAAATGTTTCTGTACAGAAAAGGAAATTATTAATATAATGAAAAGACATCCCATGTAATGAGAGAAAATATTTGCAAACCATATATCTAATTAGGGGTTAGTATGCAAAATATATAAGCAACTTATATGACTCAATAGCAAAAATATTAATAAAAGTAACCTAATTAAAAAATGGACAATAGGTCTTTCTCAAAAGAAGACATACAAATGGCCAAGTGGTATCATATATGAAAAAGTACTCAACATCATTAATCATCAGGGAAATGTAAATCAAAATCACAATGAGATACCACACCATACCTGTTAGGATGGTTATTATCACAAAGTCAAAAGAGAACAAGTGTTAGCAAGGATGTTGAGAAAAAGGAACCTTTATACATTGTTGGTGGGAATGTAAATTGGTATAGTCATTATGGAAAACAGTATGGAAGTCCCTCAAAAAATTAAAAATAGAACTACCATATGATCTAACAGTCTCTCTTCCGGGTATGTACCCCCCAAAATGAAATCAGTATTATAGAACAGATGTCTGCACTCCCATGATTCTTGCAGCATGATTCACAATAGCCAATATATGGGATCAACCTAAGAGTCTGGGATGAGACAAATGGACAAAGAAAATGTGGTATGTAATGGAATAGTATTCTGCCTTTAAAAAGGAAAGAAATCCTGCCTTTGTGACAGCATGGATGAACCTAGGGGACAATATGCTAAGTAAAATAAACCAAAAGCTAAATGACAAATGCAGCGTGATTTCATTTATATGCAGAATCTAAAAAAGTTGAACTCATAGAAACAGAGAAGGATAATTATCAGGGGTCAGAAGGTGAGGGAAATGGGGAGATGTTAGTCAAAGTGCACAAACCTGCAGCTTTGAGATAAATAAGTTCTAGAGACCTAATAATGTACATCTTGGTAATTATAGTTAATAAGAATACATTGTGCACTGGAACTTAAAATTTGCTGAGAGAATATATCTTAAGCATTCTCACCACACAAAAAAAGGTAACTCTGTGAGATGGTAGATATGCTAATCAACTTGATCATGATGATCATTCTACTATATATATATATATATATGTATGTATATATGTATCAAAACATCACATTGTATATAAATAAAGCTGAAAATGAACAAAAATCCTCATAAAATACAAAACAAAAGAATAGATTTTACTTTGTTTCAAGACTAATTCAGGAAAGTAATATTTCACTAAGAATCTTAGACATGCTACCAATCCTATATAAATATTTTTCTGTGTTCTTTAGCATTACTATATAATGCAATATCCAAAAATATGAGTAGAATTATTAGGATGAAGTCATAGTGGAAGTTTCTGATGGTCTCATTTGGGGGCCTTATCTCTCTTTTAACATTTCAGACACCCATACCAGAAAATCGTGTGGATTATTGATGGGTCCCAATAGTTCAAGCTTCCTCTCCTTTATATTTTAATTTTATGTATGTCCTTCCAACATGCAGCAGCCATTCATCAAAATTACTAGGAGAAAACTAGGTTTCTTCTCCAGGGAGCAGTAAACATTGCAGATAAGAAGAAATGCATAATGTGGTGGAAGCAAAGAAGGTCCTTATGCAAATGATGGGTCATCCTGGACCATTCAACTTCCTATAGATTCCTAAGAAACAGAAATAGAGAAAACTTTTCTGGAGGGGAGGATTGAATCTTTTGCCCATCAACATAAACTTTTTCAAACATTTTTGAGTACTTGGACTCCATGCTTTAATATTATGCTGCTATAATGTTAGTAATTTCACATTAAAAAAAGGTTTTCATTTCTTTTGGGTAGCTTCTATTTAATATGGCTGAACTATGCTCAATATAAACCTCTTGATGTACTTAGAGGCATCTTTGAACTGCTAAGATATACCAACATTGGTTTATAATATTATTTAGCTTCTATTAGATAACTATGTGGTACTACACAAATTATTAAAGACAAGTATCATCTATCATGCAGCATTGCTGGAAGAGTTAGATATAATTTATGTATAGCTCATAGCACAATGATTTGTATATAGCAAGTATGATCCACCTTACTAATTAATTTGCTTCTATAAATATATGATCACTTATTTGTTTCAGGTAGCCATCAATCCTTCACTTATTAACAGCAAGTCCATTGTCTTTTTCTTGAGACATTTGGTCACCAACTCTTATTGTCCAAAAAAATCCAGAGACTTATTGAGTTCAAAAGGAGGTTAGTACTATTTTCAGACATTGAGAAGACAAAAATAATTGGTCCATTTTTGCTATTTGTCCCTTCCTCTCAAACAGCATGGAAGCTGATGGATGACATAGTATGAGGAATGATGATTTCTCCATTGCAGCAGGGATGCTCCTCCTGACCCAGGCTCCTACTATACCATAGTGATGTTCCACACTGAGTAACAAAATTATAACACCTTTTGCCCATGAACCCATGCTTAGTTATTGCTCTGCAAAACATAGCCATTATGCCTGAAAGGCTGGTGTGCTAACATCATCTTTCTTCTTGTGTACATTGGTCCTTAGGTTGATTGCCAGACATGCTGCCATCCAAGTGTATATTTGAAGTTGTCTGTACTAGCAGACTTGGTCAGGAACCTTGAGAGCAGGGGCATTATTTCTTGCTGTGACCCTAGCACCTACATTTGTGCTAGGCCCTTAATGGATGGATGGATGGATGAATGAATGAATGAATGAATTCACTCAGTTAGCCCTCTGATATTGAATCTCAGGGAGCATGACTGGAGGTCTTGTACCCTTTTGCTTCCAAAATGTCTTAAGCAAATTGTTCCATCTCTTCCCCCAAGATCAGCTCTGCACAACAAAGGTTTTTAGTTTATAAGAAGTTTGATCATTTCAGTTGGTAAAAGTTAACACTACCCTCTTCCAATTGGATGAAGATGCTCCTTCCTTGCCAAGTACACATTATTTATTAATGAGGCCACAAACTGTATTCTTCTTAAGAAAGAGAAGTTCTGCTTCAAAGTGATGGTTTGTTCTTGTTTTCATGGGTAGGCAGCGAGAAGTTTCTTTTACCTTTGTAGGGCAGGCTGTTTCTCTTCTGACTAAACAGACAAGCTGTTTCAAAGCCATAGTTATGACTATTATATTTAGAAGGAGTGCCATTAAAATAGCCTAGTGTTATTACTAATAGAGAAAATATTTATTTATCTGGAAATTTAATATATGAATAATATTTCATATGTCATGTTACTGGATGAATACTGTACTAAAATATGATTTCAGAAAAGAGAATGTTAGTTTCAAAGAATTTATTAGTGCTTCTAAAATACCAGCAACCCTCAGGCAGCTACATATACACACAAAAGTTATGACCATTAATGGTAGAATTGTATGAAAGTAAAGTGAATCATAGCAATGAAAAATGTGCAAACAGAGCCCTTTTTAAAAATACTATCTATGGTATTATCTTATAGGACAAGCCAAATTTTGAGAGGTGCCTAAAATGATCATATTGTTGACAAAATGATATATCAAGGCATCTTTGTCAGCTAAAATTAAAACAAAAATTTGTGGTGATTAGTATTATGTAAAAGAGATTAAACTTCCCCTTCTCCTAACATTGAACCAGAGGCTTGAGGATCACTTGCTGTGGAGGCTGGAAAAGGGATTTCTGCATTGGCTGGGAGATTAGAATCCATGATCATTAATATCTCTCCCAATAAAAAGTCTACAATGACACTTGTGGTTTTCAGTGTAGTTAGTATTTAGTTTCCAGTTTAAATCTCAAACCCAACCCTGTCTGGCTGCACTCCCCCACACACCTCTGCTGCAACAGAGAATAAAGACTCACTTGAACGTTTCAGGGCTCCACCCACCATCTAGGGCATTTGAGTGCTTCTCCTGAGGGTCTATAGCCAGTCACAAGACCACAAAATAACATTGAAGCTTGTTATCTTGGGAAAGCACCACCTACTGATAGGGAGGTCAATTTGCACACCCTTTAGTGCATTTACTCACTCAATCTTACAGAGCGTGTGGCAGTCCAAGGAGTGGCCAATTGGGGAGCACCTACCATTCCCCACAGAAAAATCGTGCTACTGGATAAGGGCAGAAAGAACCCAGACTGATGCCTTAGCATACAAGGATTTAGTGCCCTCCCCCAGGAACAGATTTCCTGGTTTGGAGAGCTTGTCTTGACCCCACCTACCAGTGGCTCCTCCTAATGGTTGGAAAAACAACATCTGAGCCATGAAAAAGCTTTGAAAATCCTTTTAGGCCCACTCAACCTAGCCACTAACTGTACTGTTCCTCCCCCAACTTCAGTGGCAGTGGAGATCAAGAAATCCCCTGGGAGCTATAGGGTCCCTCCTAAAGCTTCAGACACTGAAATACTCCACCTGGGGGACCAGAGTCAACCACAGACATGAAAGAACATTTTGGCAGCTGAGTCTATCACACAAACATCAACCAATGACAGGGAGAATAATGATATAGGCCGTGATAGCATCTTCCAACTCAAGCAAAGAGGGTGAGGCTGATTTACACTCACAAGCACCACCCACCATCACCAAAAGTAAGATGGAGATATGCTATTGGGAAGCGGTGAAGACAGCAGGTCAGAGATAACCCAAGAGGTAAACCAAATCCGCTAGAATACCCTGTAGACAACTCAGGACCAGCACTTCTCTCCCTGACACACTCAGAAATGATCCTCAGCGACCTGGAGACAGGCCCATAAGGCAGACTTAGCACCCCAGGTCAGAACTGAAAAGCCACATAAGAAGGAATCAGAAAAAGAACTCCGGAAACATAAAATATCAGAGCTGAAGAACACCACAAAAGAAAGCAATAACTCCTTACCAATGGATACCAACCAAATGAAAAGATTGAAATGACAAATGAAGAATTTCGACTATGGATTGTAAGAAAGCTCAAAGAAATACAAGAGAAAATAGAAACCCAACATAAGGAAACCACAAAAACAATGCAGGAAATGAATGAAAAATTTACTAAGGAAATAAAACTATTAAAAAAAAATCAATGAAGCTAAAAATGAAAAATTAATTCAAAAAAATACAAAACACATTGCAAAGCCTTAAGAATAGGCTAGATCAGGCAGAAGAAAGATTCTCAGGGCTCGAAGACAACACTTTAAAGTTAAACGAGACAGTCAAAGAGAAAGAACTGAGAAACAAGAGGAATGAACAAAACCTACAAAACATATGTAACTATGTAAAGAGGCCTAACATAAGAACTATAGGCATCCCTCAGGGTGAAGAAGAAAATACAGAATGGTTAAAACCTATTTGAAGGAATAATCAAAGAAAATTTCCCTGGCCTTACTAGAAATCTAGAAATTCAGATTCAAGAAGCTCAAATTACCCCTGGGAGATTCATTGCAAATTGGCAATCACCATGCCACATAGCCATTAGATTGGCCAATGTAAACACAAAAGACATACTCCTATGACAAGTCAGGCAAAAACAGGTAACCTACAAAGGAAAACCCATCAGACTAATTGCAGACTTCTCAGCTTAAATCTTACAAGTCAGAAGTGTTTGAAAGAATAATTGAGGAAAATTTCCTAGGCCTTGTTAAAAATCTAGATATCCAGTTATAAGAAGCTCAAAGGACTCCTGGGAGATTCATCATGAGGAGGCAACACCAAGACACATAGTAAACATGAAAGAGACACTCCAATGAGGCCTAAGGCAAAAGCATCAGGTCACTTTAAAAAGCAAACCCATCAGACTAACTGCAAACATCTCAATTGAGACCTTAAAAGCCTGAACAGATTGGGGCCCCATCTCAGTCTTCTCAAACAGAATAATGGACAGCCTAGAATTTTGTATCCTGCAAAACTAAGTTTCTTATATGAGGGAGAAATAAAGACTTTCTCAGAGAAGCAAACACTGAGAGAATTTGTCAAGACCAGACCTGCTCTGCAGAATGTACTCAGAATTGTATTATACATGGATCAGCACAATAGACACCCACCAGTGTAAAACCACCCCAAAGCTAAAGTCACAGCCCAGATACTATAATGGCTCAAGAGCCAAAACAAAACAATAAAATTCTACTCAACAGGATGAAAAGAAATCCACCTCGTTTATTAATTCTTTCAATAAATGTGAATGGCTTGAACTCCCCACTCAAGAGACATAGGCTGGTTGAATGGATTAAAAAAATACAAGCCAAGTATCTGCTATCACCAGGAAACACATCTAACCCAAAAGGACTCATTTGGACTCAAGGTGAAGGGATGGAAAACAATATTGCAGGCAAATGGAAACCAAAAGAAAGCTGATATAGCCATTCTTATATCAGATAACATAGACAACAAATCAGCAGAGTAAAGAAAGACAAAGATGGTCATTATATAATGGTGAAGGGAACAATTCAACAAGAAGACATAACAATTATAAATATTTATGCACCTAACACAGGTGTCTCCAGATTCATAAAGCAATCCCTACTTGATCCAAACAAAATGATAAACAGCACTATAGTAATATCTAGGGACTTCAACACCCAATTGACTGAACAGTACAAAACCTCCAAGCATAAAATAATCAAAGAAGTGATGGAATTAAACAGAAATGTAGAACACATGACCTTAACAGACATTTACAGAATATTCAACTCCAAAACCACTGAATGTATGTTCTTCTCATCGGCCCATGCAACATTCTCTAAGATGGATCATATACTAAGCCAAAAAACATGCCTAAACAAATTTTTTAAAAATAGAAATTATGCTATGTATCTTCTCAGACACATGTAATAAAATTAGAAATGAATTTCAACAGAAACACTCAACTCTACACAAAGTCATAGAAATTAAACAACGTACTGTTGCACAGTTATTGGGTCAAGGATGAAATTAAGATGGAAATCAAAATATTATTCAAACTAAATGAAAAAGGGGACACAAGTAATCAAAATCTGTGAGATTCAGCAAAAGCATTCAAAAGAGTAAAATTCATAGCCATGAATTTCTACATCCCAAAAATGTGGTATATGTACCACTCCATGTATACGATGGAGTACTATTCAGCCATAAAAAATGATGAACTTTCTATTATATTATCCTGGCTGGAGCTCGAGCCCATTATTCTAAGTGAACTATCACAAGAATGGAAAAACCAATACCACATTTACTTACCTTTAAATTTGTACTAATCAATCAACACTAATGTGCATATAGGAGAAGTAACATTTATAGGGTGTTGGGCAGGTGGGAGGGGGTAAGAGGAGATGGATAAATTCACACCTAATGGATATAGTGCATGCTTTGTGGAGGATGGACACACTTGTAGTTCTGACTTACGCAGTGCAAAGGCAATTTATACAACTATAAAGCATTTGTAAGCCCATAATACTCTGAAATAAAAAAAGACAGAAACACCACAAATCAAAAATCTAATGAATCATCTCAAGAAATTAGAAAAGGAAGAGCAAATCAATCTCAAATCCAGCAGAAGAAAAGAAATAAGTAAGGTCAAAGTAGAACTAAATGAAATCAATAACAAAAGAATTATACAGAAGATTAATGAAACCAAAACTTGTTTATTTGAAAAGATAAACAAAATTGACAAACAAGCCTCCCATTAGGTTAACCAGAAACAGAAAAAAAAGGACCTTAATAAGAAATTAAAAGGAAATATTACAATGGATACCATGGAAATACAAAATACCATCTCTGAATATTATATAAATCTCTATGCACATAAACTTGAAAACATTGAGAATATGGACAAATTCTTAGAAACACACAATCTACCTCAGTTCAATCAGGAAGAACTAGAACTCCTGAAAAGCCTAATATCAAGTAACAAAATTCAAACAGCAATAAAAAATCTCCCAACAAGAAAAGTTTCAGACCAGATGGTTTTACAGCCTAATTTTACCAGACCTAGAAAGAAGAACTGGTACCTATACTGCAGAAATTATTTCATAACAGAGAGAAGGAAGGAATCCTCCCCTACTCATACTACAAAGCTAATATCACCTTAATACAAAACCCAGGAAAAGACACAACAAAAATAACACTACAGCCAGTATCTCTTATAAATATAGTTGGAAAAATTCTCAATAAAATCCTAGCAAAGTGAATTCAGTTGCATATCCAAAAATTCATCCATCAGGACGAAGTGGGCTTCATTTCAAATATGTAAGAATGGTTCAATATACACAAATCAATAAATGTGATTCACCACATAAATAGAAACAAAAATAAAAGCCATATGATCCTCTCAATAGATGCAGAAAAAGCATTTGACAAAATTCAGCACCCTTTTATGGTAAGAACTCTTAAGAAAATAGCCATAGATGGAATATACCTCAATGTTATGAAAGTCATACATGACAAACCTAAAGCCGACTTCATACTGAATGGGGAAAAACAAATCATTCCTGCTGAGAACTGGAAGAAGACAAGGTTGCCCACTGCCAACACTTCTGCTCAACATAGTACTAGAAGTCCTGGCCAGAGCAATCAGGCAAGAGAAGGAAATCAAGGGTATCCAAATTGGGAAAGAAGAGGTCAAATTATCACTTTTTGCTGAGACATAATCTTATATCTAGAAAACCATAAAGATTTTGCCAAGAGACTCCTAAAATTGATAAATAAATTCAGCAAAGTCTCAGGCTACAAAATCAATGTGCACAAATCAGTAGTATTTCTACACACCAACAACAGTCAAGCTGAGAATCAAATCAAAGACTCAATATATTTCACTATAACAACAATGAAAATAACATACCTATGAATATACTATCCAAGGAGGTGAAAGTACTCTATAGGGAGAGCTATGAAACACTGAGGAAGAAAACTGCAGAAGATGTAAACAAATGGAAAAAGGTATAATGCTAATGGATTGGCAGAATCAACATTGTTAAAATGTCTATACTACCCAAAGGCATTTACAAATACAATGCAATCCCCATTATAGTACCAGTGTCATTTTTTTGCAAATCCAGAAAAAATAATTCTACCAGAAATGACCCTGAATAGCCAAAACATCCTAAGCAAAAAGAACAAATCTAGAGGCATCAGTTTAGCAGACTTCAAGCTACACTACAAAGCTATAGTAACCAAAACAACATGGTACTGACACAAGAACAGAGACCTAGACCAATGGATCAGAAAAGATAACCCAGATATAAAACCATCATCATGCTGCCATCTGATCTTTGACAAAGCAGATAAAAACATACAATGGGGAAAAAAATTCCTATTCAATAAATAATGATGGGAAAATTGAATAGCCACATGTAGAAGATTGGAGCAGGATCTGTACCTCTCACCACTCATACAAATTAATTCATGATGGATAATAGACTTACACTTAAGGCATGAAACTATAAAAATTTTAGAAGTAGAGGTAGAAAAAAACTCATAGATATTGGCCTAGACAAAGAATTTATGAAGAAGACACCAATCACAGCAACAACAAAAATAAATAAAAGAGGCCTTATTAAAATAAAAAGCTTCTTCCCAGCCAAGGAAACAAACAATAGAGTGAATGGACATCTATAGAATGGGAGAAAATATTTACACACTATACATTTGATAAAGGGCTAATCACTAGAATCTACAAAGAACTCAAGTGAATCACCAAGAAAACATCAAACATCCCCATTAAAAAGTGGGCAAAAGACATGAACAGAAACTTTTCAGAAGAAAATAGACTAATAGCCAGTAAGCATATGAAAAAATGCTCAACATCTCTAATCATCAGAAAAATGCAGATCAAAACTACAACGAGATATCACCTACCTCCAGTAAGAATGGCTTTTATGCAAAATTCCCAAAATGATAGATGTTGGCATGGATGTAGAGAGAAAGGAACATTTATACACTCTTCATGGGACTATAGACTAGTAAAACCTCTATGGAAAGCAGTATGGAGATACTTCAATGAACTAAAAATAGACCCACCATTTGATCCATCAATCCCACTACCGGGTATTTACCCAAGGGAAAAAAAGACATTTTATAAAAAAGACACTTGCACTTGAATGTTTATAGCAGAACAATTCACATTCGCAAAGATGTAGAAACATCCCTAGTGCCCATCGATACGCAAGTGGATCAATAAAATGTGGTATATGTATACCATAAAGTATTAGCCATTAAAAAAATGGTGAACTAATACCTTTTGTAACATCCTGGATGGAACTGGAGACCATCCTTTTCAGTGAAGTATTACAAGAATGGAAAAACAAAAACCATATGTACTCACTACTAAACTGAAACTTATAGACCAACACTGATGTGAACATCTGGTAGTAAAATTCAACAGAGATCAACAGGTGAGAGGGGAGAGAAGGGGATGGGTAAATTCACACCTAACAGGTACAATGAACACTATCTGGGTGATGGACACAATCATAACTTTAACTCAAACTGTACAAAAGCAATTCATGTAACCAAAATGTTTGTATTCCCATAATATTCTGAAATAAAATTTTTAAAAAATTGAAAAAAATCTTCATCATGTTTCCAATGTATATTTCTGCCTAAAATTCAAAATAAATAAAAAATTTTAACAGATTCACATTTGAATCTTTACACAATGCAATTATGTATCAACCACACTGCCAAATGTTTTTGTGATTTGTTTTTTGTGAAGATAAATTATACCCAGGAAGAAACTTAATTTTGATTTTGTCGAACTCTTCCTTGAAGATTCTTTCTTCCCTTTGCATGGTTCCATTCATCTTTTTCCATTCTCTTTTTCATTTGCTAGTATGTCTTTTGCTTGAGACATTTTCTATGATTGTAAGAATATTTTCTCTCTTTCAGTCGGAACCATTTTCTTTTTTCATGAGTGCTTTGTATATTTCAAATCTGAAAGATGGAGAAAGGTAAAAGCATTTAAAAAAATAACTATCATAATGGACTCTTTTTAAGGATTTTGGATGAATCAAAGTTTATCTTTTAGAATTATTTTAGTCAGATTATCTATTTTTTTGTGTGTTCCTGGCATAGTGCACTGGTGTTCTTATAGGTATTTTATATTATTACTTATTCCCCTTGTCTGTAGAGCACAATTGAGACCTAGCACTAATCTATAAAGGGAATGCTATGCAGTAGCTCAATTTTATGAAATTTGTGCCAATACTATATTTATTTTCTTACCTGCCTATTTTTACCTGCTTTGTCCTCAAAGATATTATCATGTAGATGGATTAGTATTAGAACAAGCCATTGGATTTATGAGACTAAAAATAATTGAAGACTTTATCATACTGTGGATGGAGGCTACTACTATTCCCTTTACTGTGGTCATTATGTGCTCAGAAATTGGTATGGTTGAGTAGTCAGAGGGAAGCATTCAGTGACTTCAGCTGAGAGGAGGCTGGGTGAAGGCAGTTGGTCTCAAACATTAATGTAAATCAGAATCACCTGAGACTGTAAATCAGAATCACTCTGGCCTTGTTAGACCAGAGTGCTGAGCCCCCTCCCTGGAGTTTATAATTCAGTAGGTCTGCCTAACAATTTCCCAGGTGATATTGATGCTTCTGGTCCAGGGATGCACTTTGAGAATGACTTGTGGTATGAGTTTCCACCTCACAATTTTGCCTGAGTCTAGCTTTGACATGTAGCTGTGGTTGTTTCTACATCTTTGAGGTTCTCTCTATGTAGCAATACCTTTTCCCTTAATTTCATGTACATTTACAGTAAGTTTAGGTCACATCTTTACTTTTTATTATGAAGCAGTCAATGCCAAATGCATTCTATGTTAGAGTGGGAGAGAAGCAGAGAAATACAACTTTCATCTTGTACTTGGATTGCTTTTAGTGATTCAGTTGCAGGTCATGAAGAATTACCATTTCATCAATAGAGAATGTTTTTCTACATGAAGATATTCCTCCTTTCAAAGTCATGTTGCCTTAGGGATTTGAAGATCTACTGAATTCTGAATTTTTTACTTGGCCTGGATACATAACTGAATATTTTATTTTGTCAAGTACATTCTTGTCTATTCAGTATCTTCAGTAATTCCCTCTTTACCTATGCTAACTCCAAAGGTTACCTATAAAAAGAACTGCAGCTAATTCCAAAGTCCTCAGGCATCCCTTTCAAGTCCAGCCCTTTTAATATCATTTTTAAAGGTTCTCATACTGATTTGAGGGTCCATTTGGTCTTATGACTCTTGTCTGTATTGTGACTTACTAACTGGCTTCTTTGACTTGATTCTTCATTGGACTTTCTTCTTGGCTTTAAAATTCCGGTTATCCCCTCGCTCTGTTGCCTGAAACCCCTATCAATCCCATTTCAGTTCTTTCCTACACATGTCTCAGGATTCCACCCTGTCTAGGTCTGTAAGTTCTTATTTGTTTATGTATTTAGACAGAGATTAATGTATATCTTTTCATTAACTAGGGGAGAAGACATGTCATCTAATATTCAGGGAAACAAAATTCTAATATTTAGTGTTATGTATTATTGAACTTAGCATTCACATGTAATTAAAGATTATTTGAACTCAATATATCCATTACCATATTTTCAGTTTCAAGTGATGGAAAATCCACCCCAGTCTAGCTTAAAGCATATGAATTGCATGGCTCACATAAACTGAGAAATTGGGAAGATTGGCTTTAGGTATAGCTTAAAGCAAAGCTTAAAATAATAATACTGTTAGGTACTGAAGATGGCTGATCAAAGAAATCAGCTATCAGATTGTCTCAGAAAGAAGGAAAAGTTTTAGATAAAACAACAACAACAACAACAACAAAAAAAAAGACACAGACCAGGTGTAATTCTTAGGGAAAAGTGCCAGAACGTACAAGAGATTCTACGGGAAGAAGTTGCAGAGTAGAACAAAAAGGAGCAAGATACTGACAGAGATCAACCCCCAAGAGGCTTGCAGCATGGTAAGAGGGGTATGTGGAGGTTTTGTTTCTCTTTCCCTTACATCTCTGGCAGTTAGCAGGCTCCTAAACTGCTGGAGAGCCTTTCTACCCTCACAAGCCTAGGGGCTGCTGCTGCCAGTGAAGTGGGAGCTTCTTGAAGATAACGCACCAGGCTGCCAGCCCCCTTGGAGTAGCTTCATGTCACCACAGACCTGAGCTGAGATGGCAGGTGCCATACTGCTTTTCCACTCACTGTCCACATTTGTCCTTTCCAGAAGCTTCAGGCCCTCAGTTTTTGTCCTCCTTATACCCATACAAACATTCCCCAACTCCTGCCCAGACTGTGGGAGCCCACCACCTGGGATATTTGAGTGCTTCTCCTGAGGAGCTAGAGCTGGACAGAGATTCAAAAAAAAAAAGAAAAAAAAGAAAGAAAGAAAGAAAAGCAACACTGCAGCTGGTTATTCTGGCAAGTGCCACCTACTGGCAGGGAAGGCAACTTGTACAGCCCTTTACAGCATATACTGACTCAGTTACAAAAGGTGGGGCAGATTCTTACTTATGAGCACCACTAACTGTCTCAAAGATTAAACTGGGTATCCTAAGCAGACGTTTGCAACTTAACTTCTTTATCTCATTACCATATGCAGGACAACGAGACGCCTTGGCTTGTTTGCAAGACCCCAGGCGCATGGTTATCTGTCATAAAGCTATCTGTCATGAGGAATAGTTCTGTTTGGTCAACAGGCTATGCCCGGGCCTATTGACCTCTGGTGCCAAGGAGAGCACACCCAGTTTCACTGACTCTGGGCTTAAGCCAATTTTTGCCCAGGGACGGTCCCTACACATCCAGTTTCGCTGACTCTGGGCTTAAGCCAACTTTTGCCCAGGGACGGTCCCTACAAGGGGGGTAAAAACTTACCTAAAAGGTACAATGAACACTATTTGTGTGATAGACACACTTATAGCCCTGACCCAAGCATTATAAAAGCTATCCATAGAACAAAATCATTTGTACCCTGTTAATATTTTGAAATAAAAAAAAATAATAAAAAATAATAATACCAAGATCTGATTTCTCTGTTATTTTTCAGTTCTACTTTCTTCTGGGTTGATTCTTTTTGCAAAGAGGCTCTTCCTTATTGTAGCAGCTCTAATCATACAAACTCACTTCTCTTTGTCCACTGGAAACAGAGGTACACTTTTTCTCAGCTTCCCATATTTCCGGAGATCTGCTTAGACTGTTATGACTGGGGTCATGTGACCTCCTCTGAACCAATCACTGTGGCCAGTAGAATGCTAAGAGCTAATAGAATTAGAACATTGTTTTATCTTTCTTCCTGGAAGATGAGCGTGAATAGTTCCAGTCCATCATATAATGAACTAACTGGTTATTAAAGGGCAGATCCACCCGCAAACGATAAAGGTGCCCCTCCCACGTATACGAAAGATAGAGGTGCTCCTCTCATATATACTGAAGTTTTGGAAAGTGTATCTTTACCTGTTCTTTCCCTCTCAGACCACAAGTCATCAATATTTCTGATGCATTTTTATAAGTACACGAAACCAGAGAAAATGCTCTTGGCTACCATCAGATATATAATATTTTAGAGATAAAACATTCACACAACTGAATTGTTTGGTCATTTTTTTCTTGATATGCTTACTTAAAATCAGCTCAGGTTTAGAGTTCAAACACAAGAATTTTTGGAGGTAGAAAATAATTATACCAGTGACAGTTTTGGGAGGAAAAAAAACCCAGGATATTTCATTTTATTGCTTGCATCAATAGAATATCGCAAGCTTTAGGATCCCTCATGCCAAAAATGTGCAAAAGGGAAGATTGACAAAATTAATTAAGTAATTAGAAATAATGATAACTAGCAGACAATAACATTGTTCTATGAGCATATTCTTACATCTTAAGGGATCTTTCACATCTCTACATAGGGGCATCAGAGTGGTCCCTTCTGAAATAAAGTCAGATTGTTTTACTCATCTGTTGAAACTCCCTCATTTCCCTTAGAATAAATCCCAAGTCACTACTGCTGCCTAAACAGCCTTGAATGCTCTGGTCCTGTTACTTCTCCAGCTGAAGGGTCTGCCAGCCTCCTGCTCACTCGCTGTACTAGCGCAACACCAGATGGATCTCAGCAGCTACCAGTGTCACACCCAGCAAATGTGTGGCTTCCAGGGAGCTTTCACACATCCTACCCTCTCTGTTCCCCTAAGACATCTATTTTGCTCCCTCCCTATCCAGGGAATGATTCCTCCTTCACTTCATAAGTAAGGCTCTGCTCCAGCATCATCTCTGAGACACCTTCTTTTGTGACACCCCAACTCATGGCTCCTCATCCTTGTAGTCTCCTTAATTTTTCCCATTTAGTGTTAGCTCCAGAAAGTAAGGACTTGGTCAGTTTTGATAGTGCTCTACACTCAGCCAGAACAGTTCATAGCCTGTAGCTGACTCTCCATAATTATTTGTTGAATTAATTAATTAGCTTTACATTTTACTTTATTTTTTAGTAGCTTGTAAAGGTTTTCAAAGTAATATTTTACCACAGGTGAAAATTTGTGAGTTGTATAGAAATATCTTTGGCAGTTAAAGAGTGATAACAATTCTGGCTCATGTAGGTTTCCTAGGAGACTGATATTTTCTTCTGCGACATGATTTAGTCATAGTTTGAGCCTTTCCTGTTGTTTTGACGTCTGGACCTGGGAAACGCTTATTTTGTCCTTTTGAAGGGTTTAGTAGTCTTGCAAGGGCAAGAACTTTAGTAAGACCAGTCTTGGAACGAAAAATGGTGAAGGACTGCCTTCTGGAAATTCATTTGTGTTAAATAAATTGAGTTGTTTTAAAGTTGGAATGTTTTCCTCCATATAGACAAGGTACCCATGCTGGTTAGGTTCATAGTCCAGCCTCCAGAAGCTACTTACCCCTTAAGGTACCTGAAGTATTATTACCATAATTTCATTATACTTGACCCCCTTCATTATATTGTTTCTGTGGGATACTTCGTTGCTAATTATGGACTTTAGTATCAAGCCCTTCAGTTTCCCCCTCTTGTGCTTCAGGAGGCTGAGATTAGAAAATATTGCACAAAACATTTTAAGTGTTTACCTCTCATATCTGTATAAAGAATACTCAGTGTTCTGAATTGATTAACAAACCAACAGCATTTTTCTTTCCAACTGGGAAAATGGGTGAGAGACAGTTGCAAGTTTCTTCCACAGCAAACCCTAGATTTGAACTTAGATTTGAACATAGATAAGGATCAGTTGTTTGTAGAATATTTGAGAATTTGTCTGTGTATATAAAATTAGAACTGAAAAGTTCTCAATGATTCAAGAATACTTCTGCCTAGTTCAAATTTTAATTATGTCATACAAGTTGAACGAAAGCACCGGATTGAGGTGAAACATTAAGTAAGAAGCGGAGGGGCCTAAGCTTATTCTAAGTACATAGCTGAGAAATTAAATGAAAGGTTTAACTGGCTTTTATGCTTTCCAAGCTTTAAAAATGTATTTATTATTAGATAGTTATTTCAAACTCTGCAGCTGAACTTAAATTCTCAACGAAACATAGATTTCAGAAAATCAGTCATTTGTCTAGACTCGAGTTTGAATCTTCGGAAATACTGATACACAGCAGATTGGAAAACAAGCTTCAGGCAAAGACATGCCAAAAATTTTCTTGCACCATTACCTAAAAGTCTATAAAGACAAGGATTTTTGCCTATTTTGTTCGCCACTATACCCCGGTGTCTATAATTGGCATACAGCATATACTCAATAAGTATTTGTTGAATAATTTAGTGGGACACAATGCCTTCCCCTCACTAAGGAAGTCAAAGAAAGGTGATCATCTTCACTTTCATACCTGACATCAAGGATGTGAAGAGGTGACCCAGGGATAGCCAACAGAACACTCCTGTGAGGGAGTTTGAACGTGGAGGGAAACATGCAGGTCTGTTTAGATATTTTTCGCAATAGCAGTATTGGCATGAACTGCCTGGAGTGGTGGTTTCAAGTCTCTGCTTCAGTAGCTGCAGTGTTCTGAAGCGTCATGGCAGCAGGACCAGAAGCTGGGTTCTAACCCACCCTTTGCTTGGCCTTGGGTGTGGTTCTCACTACCCAGCCTCCCTTGGGATCTCTTTCCTAAGCTTGGTTTTCTAGCTTTCCCTTCTTTGTGGTACCTATTATTATTACTTTACTGAAGACGACATGTTAGCCAAAGTTGGCTTCTGTTGTTTGCATCTAAGAATCTTAACTGACAGCAGGCAGGTGATAACAACATAAAAATGGGGAGTTAGAATTAGGAGATTGCTTTAGTCTGTTCAGGCTGCTATAACAAAATACCATACACTGGGTAGCTTCTAAACAACAAAAATTTATTTCCCACAGTTACGGAGGCTTGGAAGTCTGAGATCAAGGCTCTGGCAGATTTAGTGTCAGGTGAGAGTCTGTGTCCTGATTCACAGATAGTGCTTTCTCACTGTGACCCCACATGGCAGAAAGGGCAAACAAGATACCTCAGGCCTCTTTTATAAGGGCAAGAATCCCACTCATGAGGGCTCTGCCCTCTAGACCTAATAACCTCCCAAAGACTCCACCTCTCAATACCATCAGCTTAGGTTGTATGGTTAGGATTTCGACCTATGAATTTTGGGGGCGCGCAAACATTTATACCATAGAAGAGATGAATAGGTAACATAAACTTTTTAATGAACTGTGAAGATTAGATGAAGCATCTTAATCCTTGGAATTGGAGAAAAGTCTAAGGGAAATCGAAACACTGACAGGTACTTAGTAATAGGATCAGCAGGGTAAAAGTCTCCTTACTGAATCCAGGTACAAGTTCAGGGCAGGACTAGAGAAAAGTTTTACTTTAAAACTGACTCATTACTTTACAAGAACTTTGGTCCCTGAGACACTTCAAATGAACGTATGGACATTTTCTTTCTCTTTCGTTTCCTGTGATAATTAACGCCACAATCATCTCCCAGTTACCCAAGATAGCAACTCGGACATCACCTTGGACAGCCTCCCACCTCCACCTTCTTTGGTTTCTTATCCAATTAATCATCTTTGAATCCTCACTCTAAATGCCTAGGTCAAGCAATTATCCTCACTCCCTTAAGCTATTACGATAGTTCCTTAGCAAGAATTGCCACACCCTCCAAAAACAATTCTCAAATTTACAATATATCCTCATTAGTTCCAGAATCATTATTCTAAAACAATAATGAGATCTTTTGTTCGCTTGCTGAAAAAATTTTCAGAGGCTGCTTTTTTCTTTTAATAAGAGTTGATAGGAACACTTTATTATGACATTTAAAGTTAAAGTTCTCATCTTGGTGGGAGTTGGGAGAATATGTCATGGAGAATATGTCATGGAGAACTATCATGGATGCTTTTTAATTTTTGATATTGATAGACAATGTATGATCTAATATATTTAAATATTTTCAGTATTCATATGACACATTTCTAAAATAAAATAATCAAACTGTTGAAAATCATGAGGAGACAAAACCTCTAAGAGATAATGCACAAAATTACAGAATAGAGGTGACCTTACTAAGCAGAATTCAATATACAATGATTTAAAAAGGACAAAAAGAATATATGATGAAAAAGAAGGTACAATACATTATGAAGAAATGACAGATAAAACTTTACATAACAAAGAAAATAAGTTCAAAATAGCCAAGGCGAAATTACTAGATACACAAAGAAAAACTAGCAATAGAAAAATCCTAGTAGGAAGCTTTAACACTACTCTCAGAATTTACAATTAACGTAGAAAAAGAAAGAATGCCATGTTCCATTTTCTTTAAGCTTTTGATGTTGCTGAGAAATTGTGTTGTTTTGGTATATTTTAAATGTGAACTCATTTTTTTTTCTCTCTCTGGAAGTGTTCCAGTTCTCTTTATGCCTAGTTTTGTTAATTTTAATGATAATGTTTGTTAATGTGGGCATTTTTGCATTCAATCTGCTGGTCACTCACTGGGCCTTGTTCATTTTGGAAATTCATATCCTTCAGTTCTGAAAAATTGTCTACAATTATTTATTTGATAATTTCTCACATTTTAATACATGTTGAATGTTCTAATCTTATAATATTGTTCTTTTCTGTTATTTTTATTTCCTTATTTCTCTTATTTTTATTAGCTCTACTTCTTCTATTGAATTTGTTGTTTCTTCATATTTTTATTTCCTAAAACCTATTTCTTGTGCTTTGAGTATTTCCATTTTGAAAAAAATAACATCCTATTTGTGTTTCACAGATAAAACGTCTTTTCTTACTTTCCCAATGTGGTAATTATGGGTATTTTTAAAGTTTTCTTCAATCTTCTGATTAGTTCCTTTTTATTTGCTTGTTTTCATTATTAGAATATTTCCTTAAATGTCTAATGATTCTTGGAGATCTGTTCATATTTGAGAGTGAGAAACTTAAAAGTTGTTGGAAGCTTCAGTTGTGTAGGTAATGCTTGTTGACTGCTGCTTAGAACTCTGCAGGAGGATTTAGCAGAGATTCTACTGTTTCTTTCTGACTGAGTGGCCTTAGACAAATGACCTAATCTCTCTTCTTCTCATCCGTAAAAAGTGATGGATAATAGAGTTCAGTTAAAAGATTGCTTTGGAGATTAGGTGGAATAATAAATGCACAATGCTAAGAATAGTTCCTACCACAGTATAAATATTTGTTAGGATGTGTATGTTTTGTTTGCAAACACAAACAAAAAAGGTTGCTGCAGGGTCAGGCAGAAATTGGGTCTTCTATATTCCTTTATCTCTCCCCAATCCTTGAGGTTGTCCAGTGAACACAGGGTTTAGAATACGAATTGTAGACCTGAATAGATCTGGTTTCTGACTCCTGCCTATTCTAAGTATGTAACTTTGGGCAAATTGCTTAAGCTCTCTGCTCTTCAGTTTCATCATTTCAAAAATTAAGATGATAATAGCACCTACCTCACAAAGTTTTTTGTGTGAAATAAATGAAATACCGCATATAAGATAGTTGGCACATAGTAAATGCTCAATAAATTTGACCAATAATAATAATAATAAAAGTGGAAATTATAACAACAACTACATGATAAGACTGACTAGTTAACTCTTTAAAAATGTACATTTTTAGTCCCATTGTCATTTTCGTTGGTTCTTCAAATCTCTTGACAAGGATGAAGATGGCATGTATTCATCAGGTAAACCTCAGATTACAAATTTTGCGTAATATGTGCTAAACTAGAGTTTGGTAAACCTTTTGTATTAAGGACCAGATAGTAAGTATTTTAGATGTCACAGGCTATGTAATCTTTGTCGCACTACTCAGCTCTGCTTCTGTATTGTGAAAGTGGTTGTAGACAATATATAAACGAACGGATGTGTGTACATTCTAATAAAACTGTATTCACAAAATAAGGTGGAAGCAGAAGGAATTTGGCCCATGGGCTGTAATTTTCCAACCCTATTTTATATCATGTAGCCAGAGATTAGAAGAAAAGCAGATGCAACATAGTCCTGTCACTAGTACAAACAAAGAAGTGGATGTTCTGGACACTATTTTGCATAGTGTTTTATTTTGCCTAGCTACTTCGTGTTAAGAGTATCAACTCTTTCCTTTCTGATAGATTCTAGAGAGAATTCCTATGAAGGGGCTTTTCAGAAGCTGTTCATATAAGACTCTGTGGTGTTATATCAACAAATACATGGCAAGACCATCAGCACACAAAAATTTGTTTTATTTTTACCTTTGATCATTCTGTCTCTAAGGATGATGTCAAATTTGCATATCTCAAGAAACACTTTGAATCTATTTACAATTGATGGAAAATGCACAAAAGTGTTTTTCCCCTCAAAATTATTATTATAAAAGAGATTCTGATTTTAAGGGACTCTGTTAAAGAAGATTATGAATCATTATGAAAAGATGACTCACCTAGAACAGCATATCTCTATAAGAGTGTAATTTCGGAAAATAATTTTTTAAAAAAGTAAAACAGACATATATAAAACTTAAGTGTCTTATATATGTGTGAGAGAAATAATTTATATAACATTCGTGAAATATTTTACCCATCCGAGATATATTTTGACTGAATATCTCTTAAGAAATAATTACACATTAATTTGGTGTCCATGTTTGGAAAAGTAAGGATGTGCTACACCTATTGACTGTAGTAGGCCTTGAACATGCTTTTCTCTCTATGACTACTTTTTATAGTAGTTATAATTTACATGTTATTCGGCTGTATTTTTATAAAAGAGAAATATGAGAAAATAAAATGAAAATCATGCTCATTGAGACAGGGATGCTGAAGAGACTAAAATGTCTAGAGCATTTGGGGAATGTGAGGACAAGTGGCAGATAAGCCAGGTAATTGTCTGCATTTCAAAATCAGCCTTGCATACATACTACTGCTTAATGAATGTAGATATGTGTGTATTTGTGTGTGTACACATACATATAAAATGTGTATATATATGTGTTACATTCAAATTTTTTAGAGCTCTCAAAATACATAGAGTAAAAATGAATGAAAAATAATTGAGAGAATTAGGGCAAAGAAAAAATCAATATAAACACAATGATCCATACATGATCAGTGTTCATAAATATTTATTAAACATATGAAACAATAAAATTGGGGGCAATACAAATAGCACTATGTTCTTGTACATGTCACTTAATCTATTTCCTCATTTGTATCATAGGGGACATAACACTGATTCTTAACTATGTTAATATTTGAATGGTTCTTAGAACAAGGTCTGATGCAGAGTAGACATTACATAAGTGTTGAATACTATTATTAATACACACTTGTTTTGCAAAAATTTTTAGAAACTCTAAGGAGACAACAAAAGCTGATTAAAAGGGGTTATGGTCCATGAAAAAAAAGTTATTTACTGGATTTAGAGATTTTATAGACCTGCTTGTACAGCTTTAAAATTAAAATAATTCAGAGAAATATCTCCCAAGAAATGTAAGCTGGCAAAACTGTACTAAAATAATGTAAAATAATTTTAAGAATATTAATATTTGACATTCTAGTGTATCTAATTGCCAGTGCATTCCTCGCTGCTTCGAATAATCTTTTCATTTTTATAACCTGGCAAGTTAAACCTGAACTACATTAAAAGAAGCATCTAATAAATATTCAAGCCATATTTGGGGGTATATTACTATTAGAGAAAAAAATGATAATAGGCTCAATACTTACATATTTCCCCACGTTTAAAGATTCATTTCCAATTTAAGCAATATAGTGATCAGAGGCAGAAAGCACCAACAGTAATCTGCTAGGGATAAAGCAGAAAGTTCCAAACTAATTAGTGCATAAGCTAGTTCTGATGGTGTACGTGTAGGTATGTGCATGTATGTTCAAATACACGTGAACACACATGCTTTTTTCTGGTGCTGTCATGAATGTAGTCTTTAACTCACAAAGTGAGGTAGTTGTACACTTTCTGGAATATAAAAAGACAAAAGTCCAAGTTATACCTGTTGTCTGCTTTTACAGAAACATTATCTCATAAGGAAAAGTTATTGTTAGTTGTCCCTTCATATCTCAATAAATTCAGAAATCTGGAAATAGATATATTAGAAAGATGAGGTTGACAAAGGTGATATCAGAAATATGTCCCTGTTTACCAGTAAGACATCCATTCTCTATGTTTACACTTAGTCATTAAAATTCTATGAACTAACCAACTAATAGGTATAAAGTACAGAACAAAACAAAGAGAAGACACATTTCCTCCTGTTCTCAAGAAGCTTAGACTTTAGGTAGAGACAAATTGCACAGTCTGGAACTGTTAGTAACAAAGCACAGAATCTAACGCACCAACTGAGTGAAATGGACAATGCCTTTACCTCTTAAATGATTTTAGAGGAGAAAGAGCTCATTCAATGTAAAATAGATAAGGCTTTAAGAAAAATGTAGAATGAGATCATGACTTTGGAGAATAATTAGAATTTGATTATTTAAAGGGATGATCAGGTACCATAAAATGTTGTAGGGGCAATTATGCAGGGAAAGTCACTGAAATCTAAGTGTGCCAGGCAAATTTACAAGACAATGAATGGATCTGACTGCTGAAGTGAATAATATCTGCTAATAATATCTACTATATATTGTACAGTTACCATGAGCCGGGTATCTATTTTACCTCACTTCATCTGGCCATCCATCCCAGGAATCAGAGTCCATTATTCCCCTCCTTGCAGATGAAAACACTAAGACAGAGAGAAATGAGGCATTGCTCTCAAGTTCACATCACTAGCTGGGATTTAAAAATAAGCTAGTCAATCTGCAGAGCCAACATCTAACTACTGCACAATATTGTCTCTGCCAAGATAGGTTGTGATAAGCCTACTTTGAGTGGCAGGCCCAGAAGTGTGGATGCTATCTCGTACAAACTGATAAACCACTGACGGGTACAAAGAGGAGAGTGACAAATAATTTATCTAGGAGGAGTCACCTGTCACCGCTTTCTAAGAATGTTGTAAAAAGCAGGGCTGTAGGACTTAAAAGACCAAAATCAAAGAGGTTAGGACATAAAAAAGTGCAATATGCCACAGGCAGAATAAAATCAAGACTATTGACTGGTATGGGAAAGAGGTAGGGTTATTGGTAAGAGAGGCAGCTGAAAGAAGGGAAAGAATTAAGTTGGCTTTATGTTAATAATAGAATATGCGAGTAAAAACATCTCTTATGCAATTATAAATAAACAATATAATTTGAAAATGAGGTATTATTTGGAATATAAATGAAAATCACCATTTAAAAATCTCACTTAAACTTTGAGAAGAAATGAAAGCAACCTAACTACAGAGTTTTAGGAAAGGCTTAGAGATAAGTGAGAGGTATTAAATGCTAGGAGAGGAAGAGGGTGGTTCAACAAGTGAGAAGACTAGCAACCTTAACTCTACAGAAGAAAAGTATGTTAGGAAAATCAATAATAAACGGTTAAATGGAATTCAAAGGAAACACAGAGGCAACCACAGCAAACAACGACAGCAGCAGATGCAAACATACGCACATGAATACAATCACCAGACAACTTAGCAAAGTGTCAACAGAATATTGAAGATGAAATTCAAAGCATAGGGAATTAAAAAGAAACTTTTAGAAAATTCTAATAACAAAATTGGGATTGTTGAGAATAAAAAGCAAATTAAATTAAGATGTAACCTAGAAGAGCAACAAAGTCAAGTAATATTTCTTTATATTTCCCTTAGAGACCTTAGCTTGTTTATGCACAAGGGGAAAGGACTCGGTGGAGGTAAAATAGAATAGTAATAGTAATGATAATAGACATAGTAATAGACATAAACTGAGGCAGTATCCACCTCTCTATACTGGAAATCAGGATCATCTGTGTGAAAATTGGCTCTCTAATTTATGAGCTTTGAGATATTGACTAACCCCTGATCTCTTTTGAGTCTTAATTTGCTAATCTATAAAATGAAAATAATAATATCCTTTCATTCATTTACTTAAGACATGTTAATTAAAAACTCAGTGTTTCAGACTGCTAACTAAGGATCAAGCACTCTACTAAGGATATGAACTTCATGGGATTAATAGTTTAGGGAACACGATGATGAGCAAATCAATAATTTGATTACAGAGTTAAGAGCAACAATATATATTTGAACAGAGTGCTGTGAGACTACAAAGGCAGGACATTTAAAATAAACTAGAGGCAATTAAATAAAGAAGAAACAGAGGTATTAGTTAAATTATTAAGGTAGGGGGAGGTGATTCAAGGCAGAAGGAATTGTGTTTACAAAGGTACTGAAGGAGCTTAGGAAATTTCACCCCAGAATATGACTCCTTGGTATAAAGAGTATTTTGCATTAAAAGCCCTTAGAGATCACCAGGCATTAGAAGGGACTCTTCCTCTTTCTTTATAAAAAACAGACCCATCAAAAAGAACAATTGACTTCCTTTCCTCTCCTTGTTATCTCAATATATTGCAGAAAAGATCAGGAATACAACCAGACATGGTGCAAATCATTTTAAAGATAATACCTACATCTCAGGTTAATTTAAGTTCCAAAGAGAATCAGTTGCAAGTCAATCTGTTTCCCTCTGTCCATTCATTCTCCCAAGTATCTACTAATCCTTCCTAGTAACTGTTTACTACCCCTAAACAGAATTATCTATATTTTTCATCTCCTCCCCCTGTAAAATGAGGGCATATAAACTTCAGGACCCCACAGGGATAATGAGTAATCACTCTGTGATTCTCGCCATACATACAGTAAATAAATCTCTTTCTCTTAATAATCTGCCTTATTGTCAATTGATCTTTCAGCGAACCTTCTGGGGCAAAGGGGAAGTTTCCCTTCATCTCCACAATACAAAGGTATGAAATACCATGATCCATTTTGTGATACAAACTTGTAGTATGGATGATTATAGTGAAGGTTACATGTTGGAGATTTAGAAGGAAGTTAGAAAAAATGTGGTAGGCAATTTCTAAGAAGCCTCCAATGATCCCACCTCCTAGTGTTCACACATTTTTGCAATATTCTATCCGTAAGTGTGGGCTGACCTAGTGATTTTCTTCTAACATTTAGAATGCAATGAAGGTGATAGCATGTCATTGTCATTATTAGATGACAATTATTAATTTCCCTTTTGCTAGCAGACGATCTTTCTTCCTGGCTTTCATTAGGCAAGTTGCCATGTTGGAGTGGTCCACAGGGCAGGGAATTGAGGGTGCCCTTTTGCCAACAATCAGCAAAGAACTGATGGCCTCAGTCCAACAATCCACATGGAACTAAATCTTACCAACACCAAATGAGCTTGGAAGCAGATTCTGCCCCAGCTGAATCTCAACTGTGGCCTTGTGAGAGACTCTGGAGTACCCAGGTAAGCATTGCTCAGATCTTGACTAACACAAACTGTGAAATAATAAATGTGTTTTTTAACTTTTTTATTGTGGTAAAACACACAGAAAATTTACCAGCTTAATCATGTTTAAGTGTATGGTTCATTGGTATTAAATTCATTCATAATGCCGTGCAACGAGCACCACCATCCATTTCTGTAACTCTTTTCATCTTGTAAAACTGACTCTCTATCCATTAAACAACAACTCTCCATTCTGCCCTCCCGTCAGTCCTGGGCAGCCATCATGCTACTTTCTGTTTCTATGATTTTGACTACTCTAAGTACCTCATATAAGTAGAATCATACGGTATTTGTCTTTTTGTGATTGGTTTATTTCACTTAGCATAATATCCTCAAGCTTCATTCATGTTGTTAGATATGTCAGAATTTCCTTCCTCTTTAAGGCCGAATAATATTCTACGGTATATATATACTACATTTTGATTATCAACTCATTTGTTGATACAAACTTGAGTTGCTTCCATGTTTTAATTAGTGTGAAAAATGCTGCTATGAACATGGGCTTACAGATATCTCTTTGAGACTCTGCATTTAATTTTTTGAGGCATATACCCAGAAGTGGAATTGCTGCATCACATGGCAATTATATTTTTAATTTTTTTTGAGGAATCACCATATTGTTTTCCACAGTGGTAGTACCATTTTGTATTCCCACCAACAGTGCACAAGGATTCTAATTTCTCCACATTCCTTCCAACATTTGTTGTTTTCTATTTTTTTGATAGCAGCCATCCTAATGAGGCTGTTATGATTAGCCTCATTATCATAATGTGAGGTGGTATCTCATTGTAGTTTTGATTTGCATTTTTCTAATGATTAGTAGTGTTGAGCATGTTTTCACGTGTTTGTTGACCATTTTGATACGTTTTTTGGAGAAATGACTGTTCAAGTCCTTGCCCTATTTTTGAATTGGGTGTTTTGGGTTTTTTTTTTTTGTTGTTGTTGTTCAGTTTCAAGAGTTCTCTATATATTCTGGATATTCATTCTTTATCACAGATAGGATTAGCAAATATTTTCTTGCATTCTATGGATTGACTTTTTACTCTGCCACTAATGTCTTTGATGTATATATATATTTAATTTTCATGAAATCCTATTGTCCTAATTTTTCTTTTATTGCTAATGTCTTTGGTGTAATATTTAAAAATCATTGAAAAATCTAATGTCATTATGCTTTTGCTCTATGTTTTCTTCCAAGAGTTTAATAGTTTTAGGTATTACATTTAGGCCTTTAATGTATTTCAAGCTAAATTTTGTATATGGAGTTTGGTAAGGGTCCAGCTTGATTATTTTGCATGTGGATGTCCAGTTTCCTCAGCACTATTTGTTGAAAAGACTATCTTTTTCCCATTGAATGATCTTGGCACCATTGTTAAAAGTCATTTAAAGAAAAATTAACAGAGTCTAAGGGACCTGTGGAGTCACATTTAACAGACCAACATATGCAATGTGGGAATTCCAGAAAGAGAAGAGAGAGCTAAAGGGGTAGAAAGAATAGTTAAAGAAATAACGGCTGAAACCTCCCAAAATTTGATAAAAGACATGAATATAAACATCCAATGAACTTATCAAACTCTAAGATAAACACAAAAAGACCCACATCAAGATATAATTAAATTTTTGAAAGCAAAAGACAGAGTCTTGGAAGCAGCAAGAAACAAGAAACTCATCACGTCCAAGGAATCATCAATAAGATTATTCAGATTTCTCAACAGAAATTTCAGTGGCTGGAAGGCAGCGGGCTAATATATTCAAAGTATTAAAAGAAAAAAAAAAACTATCAACCAAGAATCTTACATATGGTAAGACTGCCAAAAGTAGAGAAGAAATTAAGATATTCCCAGATAAATAAAAGCTGAGGAGGTTTGTTACCAGTAATGTTCTGCAAGAAATGCTCAAGGGACTCCTACAAGTTGAAATGAAAACACACTGGACAGTAACTAGCAGCCATGTGAAAAAATAAAGATCTCAATCAAAATAAATACATGGGCAATTATGAAAGCTAGAATTATTACGACAATGGTTTGTAACTGTACCTTTTGTTTTCTACATGATTTAAGAGACTAGAACATTACACAAACAATTATTAGCATAAAAGCTGTTTGGTTAGTAAATCTACATTTTCTTTCCTATATAATTTAAGAAGCTGATGCCTTTCAAATAATTACTAGTTTTGGACACACAATGTATAAAGATGTAATTTTGTGACGTCAACCACCAAAAGGGGTGGGGAGAGAGCTTTTAAAGGAGTAGAGTTTTTGTATGTTATTGAAGTTAAGCTAGTATAAATTCAAGTTGCGGTGTTTTATCTTTAGGATGTTAAATGTAATCCCCAGGGTAACCACAAAGAAAATAGCTATAGAATATACACAAAAGGGAATGAGAAAGGAATTTAAATGTTTCACTACAAAAAACTAAACACGAACAAATAAAGTAATGCAGGAAATGAGGCACAAAAAAGCTATAAAGTATGTAGAAAACAAATAGCAAAATGGGTAACTCTTTTGTCCAAGGGCTTTTCTCTAATCAAATGTTCAATCTACATGTAGGGCAGTCCAGGGTGAATGTGCAACCAGTGAACCTCTGCATCCTTTAGTAGGGAGCATTCTAAGATATGTTATACATGGTTCCTCAGAGGGTCACAAGTAGAGGACCTCAGAGGTCCCCAGTTACCCACAACCCGAATGTCCCCTTAAATGACTTTCTTCCCCTTCTACTTTTCTTATTCCCCCATTGTGCCTTCAGGAATAACTTACCAATAAGCTATATGTACATATATTCTTATCTAAGGATCTCAGATTTAGAACTTTGACAACCTCATATTGAAAGTATTTGAAGGGTGATTAGGCAGACACCAGTAAAATTATAGAAATTAGAGTAATGACTGAAAAAAATGATGAAAACCTGAAAAAAGACTATGGCAGTACAAATACGAAGGAAGGAATTAATTTAAAGATATTAATATTAAGGTGGTAAGGATCAATGGGAAATTGTGAAATATTGGATTAAAATATTAACAGGGGAGGAGGAATAAAGGATGATTCTAGTTTTTATGGCTTAGGCAATTAGGTGGATGAGTAACAAGGGAACCACAACTGGAGGAGGTATGTGTATGTGTGTGTGTGAGTGTCTATTAATGGAGAGCACATAATGGATATTATTCAGATATCTATGGAAATTCCACAAGGCAATGTTAAGTAGACTATTGACTATCCAGTCTGACACTGGAAAAAAATTAGAGATATATATTAGGGAGCTGATGTCCATAGGGCTACCCTTGACCAACACAGGATGAAAGTTGATAGACAAATACATTTGATTTTTCTCCCCTAAGTGAATGGCTCTTATATCTCTTAAGCCTTCTGAGAATATTACATGTGAAAAAGAAACAGTTGCTTGTTGGGGTGATCAACTCAAAGGCATATCTTTACATCAGTTTTCTCTTATTCCCCATATCATCCCCCGGTCCCTCACACCTTCTTTTTGACCACATTTCCCATAAACTACCTCCCCACAATCCTTTGTTTCAAGCTCTTCTTTTGGGAGAATCCAGGTTAAGACAAAGAGTAAACCAATGCAGAGGTGGGATTGGGAGCATAGATGGCAATGTTTTCTTAGAGTGTAGAAGCAGAGACCTTTTCCAATATATAGGTGAAAATGATGGGTATAGACACAGGTGATTTTGTAAGGGAGAAAATACTTTTTGTGTCTGCCTAAATGTTTTTGTAAATACATAAGGTAAGTTCGTTTGCTGTGATTGAGGGAGAATGCGGCTATGTCAGGATTTTCTGAGAAATGTGAAAAGTTGGAATAGCAACTGAAGGGAATGGAATAGATGCTATCTAAAGATTCATAGAAACTTACTTAAGAGGCTTTCAAGACCCAGCTGAAGTATAAAACTATGATATTTTTTTCTGTGTGTATGGCATCAATCACCTAATAGGTGCTTTTCTCTAGCAGAAAATTTAATAGGTAGGATGTAGTTTTCTCTGGGGATAGCATTTTACAATGTCAGTGTGGTGGGTGGAAAATGGAGAACAACATTATAGAACTTAAAGAACAATCTGGAGTCAAAGCTGGATAGGGAAGGGAGTGAATCCAGAACAATGCCAATAGATTTTTAACAAATGATACAGTTGAGAGACCTCAGGCTTTGATGTGGCTGTTGATAGAATGACTTAGAAAGAGAGGAGGCTATAGATAGGTACAGGTATAGTTGAGTAAAAGATTTCAGGGATGTAGCAGATTTGAGCTGTACTAACGGCCAGAATGTGGCTGTGGAAGCAGATGGAAGCGGTCACTATAGATGAAGATAGGTGCTGGATAAGCCCTGATGGTAAACTTGAACATCACCCAAGGCACGTGTGAGACTAGAGGTGGAACAGAGGACTCCAGGCCATATGCAGACCATATGCCTTTGTGGTGTGAGCAGAAGGTGGTAGATGATAATGCCAAAAAAAAGAAGTGGGGGACAGCAGTGATTTGTCTACAACAGCGTCAAAGAGGATTTGGAAATGGTAAAGCGGAGCTAGAAGAGAAGTGAATTTTGCCTTTGTTGGCTTCTCATATCTGCAAAACTTGGGTGACAGAAAATGCACAGTTAAGCCTTATTTAGAATATAGGGGGCTGGTATTATTTCTACCTTTAGGATTTTCATGAAGACTCAGTGTGCGTAAATATCTGCCAACAGTGGATGGATTAATACCCTTAAATAAGTTAATAAAATGCAGAGGGAAAGATATTGAGGAAACAAAATAAAAAATATATATATAGGATAACATCAAGGAACATAAACAGAAGTTGAGACCAGCATTGCAAAGAAGGATGACTATTTTCTCTGGGACTGGAGGGCAATTTGAGAATGTAAAAGTAGGTATAGAAACACCGCTATCATCCATCCTAGAATTTATTTCAAGTTCATTCTGTTGAATTTGAAGGAACTGGTTTATGAAATCATTAACTCAGGAGGCTGGATTAGATTTTAAAGCAACTTAGTTTTTGTATTTGTCTTTAATAGCATATTTCTACTTAAAAAAGGTAATAAAATAGCTTTATTGTGTGTAGCAGTCCGGATATTTAGGAAACAACATTTAAACGTGTTTTCTAGTTTTATGTTATTATTGAGTTTATAAGTGAGCTTTGTAGCAGCTGACCATTAATGCTAATAGGAACATAACAATAAGATGGAAACCTGAGTTTGTGGCTAATGCTGAGAGGCAGAACAAAACTGGTTCTTTCCAGAAATGTAGTCTTCACTGATTGCATACCACTTTGGCCTTGTTTGTAACTGTAAAAATACAATTAAATGGAGAGATTTAAACTCTGGAAAGAACATTAAATGATTCAGAACTATGTCTCTGAATTTCTTAGAATTTCAAATGAAGGTAAAAACATTTTTTTAATGTTTTGAAATGATTTTAAATCCAAAATATTGTCTATTTCATACTTATGACTATCATTCAAAACATGAATTATGAGATTGGGCAAACACATTTTCTTCAGAGACTTGCTTCTAAAAGTTTGCATTTTAAGTGAAGCTTAGCTGCATTGTTTTCAGTAGAATAGAGCTTTGACCCACTAAAGAGAACATCTTACTCTAAGGGCCATTTGTCATTTGTGTAAATGCCCTACCTTGATATAGACCAAAAAAGATACAGCATGTATAAATGTATAAATTCAACTTTATGGAAAAGATGTAACAGTGACTTAGCACTGTTCATTACATGTAGGGATGACCAGTGAGTGCCATGTCATAGTGGTTAAATTTGGAAACAAGTGAAATCAGGCTACCTGGTATTGCATGACATGTAACCTGCAACAAATTACCTAATGTTTTTGTGCTGGAGTTTCCTCATCTATAAAATCAACACTGTAAAACTCATAGTGCTGTGATAAAGTTAAATTGAGAGAGAAAACATGAGAAGTCCCTGGAAAGAGTATCTACCATATGTAAGTATTCAGCAGGTAGTGTTCTTATTAACTTGAATGTCTAATAGGCCTGTATACATGATTAAATATATTTAAAACTATTTGTATTTCACTTAGTGCTCATTGTTTTAGTATTATACATCTATTAAATAATATTCTTCTGAATGCTTAGATTCTAAAAAAATAAATGTATCAAAAGCTGCAAAAACAAAATTATATAATTATTTAAATATTAACAGTTATTTAATCAGATTTCACAAATGTAATTAAAATCATAGGTATACTATATCAGATTTAAGAGCTTCAGTCACTTTAAAAAGTAGATAAAACATACTTTAAATTATCTCCAAATATTAAAAGATTTGTACTTAATCCAGTTATAAAATTATCAACAGTGGATGTAGATGTATTTCTCACTATTTTTTTATTCTTAGTCTCATTCTCATTCTTGGTAACATGGTTATACTTAAAGTGCTTCTTGGGCCTTCTTGGAGTTGTAATAACTTCTTCATCAGATATGATTTTGTATTTTCCTAAGGATATAGCCATCTTCCAAACCAAAAATAAAAGATTATTCTCATCATACTTGAAGTTGCAAGTTCTAGATGATTAATTTATTTTTGGTTGGCATATAGGCCTAACTATATTTTCCAAAACTTAGCAGAAATACTTCAGGCTGGGCACATTTTTATATCTCCATTTCACTTGATAAATCTGTAGAACTTTCTGAGTCCAAACATTTCCACTGAGCTTTAGCTTTGTAGACCTTATTCTTTTTTCCCAAAATTGTTTTGAGAAGTTTTGCTTAGCCAGTATTACATACCCACTGTTTTCTTCTTTTCTACTAATCTAGACTGTTAGTATAATTGGAAACTAATGCCTGACCTATTAATATATCATTATGAGTAATTTAGCCAGGAGACAAAAGGCTGAGTGTACATAATTACTTCTCCTTTTGAGAACATTTGTCTAAGCCATAATTTTTTAACGCATTGCTAACTCCTCTTTTTATTTGGTCAATGTTTGCACAATGATACATTCTTAGTACAGTTTCTACCTTTCTCAGGAGTATTTGGCATAGTTTCCTATTATCATTCATTTATTCAATTGACAGAGAAAGGTTCCCACTTGATGAGTGAAAATGTGCTTAATAGTAGAAGCAAAATACTCAAATACTTCCATACTTATTAAAATCAATGAATATAATCATATATTATTAGAGTTGCCACTCTTTTGTGTTATAAATAATTGCTTAAACGTTTTACATTTATTTTCCCATTTTGAACTTGTGAATTTTCACAGATTCAACTTGTTCCATTTAATGATGTTTTTCATTGAGGCTGAACATTTGACAGTTTAATATGACTCCTTCATCCTTACAGCAATATTCCTAAAACCTGTGAAAGGATTCTTGTTTTTTTCTCAAGATAGTTTAGCCTGCCTTGAATTTTCCCTATGAGCCAGAGAATCAGCTTCTTTGCTTGTTTTCTCTCTTTTAGAGCTGTTGGAGGTGTGCATACATGGTCTTAGTCATACTGTTGGTAGCCAGTATGATGCTTTTCCAGGCTACATTCATGAGAGAGGTATAAAAGAGATTTCTTTTTAAAATCATGAGTGTACAATGTTTCCAACTTAATAATGACCTCCTGTATCTCTTTTTCTTCATCCCAATATGCCCTTTATTTGCATTCTTTTTATGAAATACATATTTAGATGATTAAGTCCTTGCTCAAGTTTTAATTATATTTCCTTCTTTTTTATAATCCTTATGGGCCTGACTGACAATTATTTTTTGGGTTACTATATTTGCCGCTGAAATTCCACCTTTTATAATTTTGGATTTTCTCTACTAGGTTTCATTTCTAGATGCTTTTATTAGAGAATTATGGTATTTCAATGAAGTGTTATAAAATTTAGAATTATATTGTTAATTTGCCCCCAATTGTATACCAATGCATTCTTTTATGAATACATTCCCCAAAAAGATTGAAATGTCTTATACGTTATATAAGTATCTTTTAGGTCAAAGGACTTTCATTATCTGTATATTATTTTTGATTGAATAACTATGTATTTTGTTAAACTGGATGTCCTGTAATATCAGCAGAGTATTCTACATCTGTGAGAAATGAATAAAACTTGTACCTGGTCTACACTTTAATTTACCAGAAATTTGGAACAATTTGGGATTGAAATTGTGTAATTAGTTTGGCTTCAGCACAAACACGTTTTAGACACGAAAGAACAGAGCTCACCAAGAGTAATAACAAGCTGGTGACAAGCCTATCAGTTGGACAGATGGTGATAATTCTAGTTAAGTGTCCTCTTCTAGGCTGCTTGGAAGTACAGCAGGTATAATATTCAAAATTGGAATGAAATACAAAATCTCAGAGTTACATGGATGTTGAAAAATAGAGTAAGAATCTAGAATGTTGAGTTTAATTTATAAATAATTTTAAAACTATTATTCTGACAAATCTTTGTTTTGCAAATTCAGCAAAAGTGGCTGTATCTGTGAATAGAATTTCCTAGAGTTTTATTGTATGTAGCTCTTTTACTTTTAGTTTAAATATCTTTTGGGATCTAAAAATCTAAAACAAGAAAATCTCAACATTGATACTTATTTTTTTCACAGAGAAGCATATTTAATTTGAATTTTATTTTGCTTTGAAATAAGGTAAGTTTTACTAGGCCCTCTACCTGAGAGGAAGACCTTATCTTCTCCTTTCCTTCCATTTCCTCTTTCTCTTTCCTTAAAATCGGAAGACCTATCACCGGGGAGAACAACATAACACCCTACCTTCATTTATAGTCTAGCATTGACAGAGGCACAACTAAATGGTTGTAAAGAGAATTTCTATAATTGAAGAGAGCAACCAGCATCTTCACACCTGGCCCAGCCATAACGGTACCAAAAATGTTGGAGTCTCTTTAGAGGAAGTGTAAATCATATAAAAAATACTAACTATTAGAATTTGCTGTGCCAATATTTTAGTGATTTTTCTAGTATACTTACTTGCGGTCATAAAATTATATTCTATCATATTTTTTTCTTCCCATAGCTATTCAGTAAGACCTAACAAACTATAAGAAAGAGCCATTTGTCTTGAGATCAATTTGTCTACATCACATAAAGAACCATGCTTTTTCTCACAAACAGAAAGAATCTAGTTCTCCTTCTGGTTAGGGGCTTTTTAAAAAAACGATTTTTTCTTTTTCCTTTGAGCAGCCAGTGTGCTGAGACTAAGTGGGGCTGCTTGCCTTTTCTGCACGGCCTCTCTTGCAGCATGGTAATCAGTCACTTTGCAGAGTTATTTGTGAAAGGAAATCTGTGCTCTTCCCTATAGAACAGAGGAGAGACTTAATGCTTTTATTTGAGCCAATATGCAGTATCCATGACTTTCTAAAAAGTCCTAGATAGGGAAAGAAAAAAGGGAATATATTTCAATTGTAAGTTAGCCAGGGTGAGCAAATTGGTCCTAATTAACTGATTCAGCTGAGTAGGGAGTAAGGCAGTGGTTTTCAAACTTCACTGTGTGTTAGAATCATGTGGAGGACAGTTAAAATACAGATTTCTGGGCCACCTCCAGAGTTTCTGATTCAATAATTTTAGGGTGAAACCCAAGAATCTGCATTTCTAACAAGTATCAAGTGATTCTGATGCTGCTAATCTAAGGACCACGTTTAGGAATCACTGCATTAAAAAATAGGTGCTCTGTGAAACCACTCAATTTTGGGCCCCAAAAGAGCAGTAACTTTCTCTTACTCTTCATCTGACCTAGCACAGTGCCTTGGACATAAAAAATCCTCAGCAAATCAATACATGTTAAACATTTAACTTGTGTTATATGGATGGTCCCTGGAATCAAATTCCAATCTCCCCCATTTTGCCTCTATTACATTAACCTGTTTTATTTTCTCCATAGCATTTACCAACATGTAAAATTACTCTCATTATGTGTTTACTTTTATTATCCATCACCCACTCGCTAATACTAAAATTTAAAATCTGCATCTGTCTTGTTTAATGTTGTAATCCAGTGCCCAGTGGTAGGTGTTAAATAAATACCTGGAGAATGAATGAATAATTGAATAGGCTATTGTAAAATCTATCTCTAATGTTGTCAAAAATATCAATCTGCAGTGGCTGTGGCTCATGTTGTTTTTACTTAAGCAAAATCAACTCAGCTTTAAGCAAAATTGAAAAGTAAGTAGCTCAATCATATTTAAAAGTATGCAAAGAAAAAGGTCTCTGGGGGACTGGATTATGGTAAATAAATATTTATAATTAATATATTCATTCCCTACCCCTGTCCCTACTTTATAGAACATTCTGTGGCTAAATGCCCTTCTCTCTCATCTAGTCATTTTCCTCTACTACCCCATGCCCAACCCTATTAATCCCACTCTCAGTTTCTTCATTCACAGTGGTATATAATGCAAGTGATTGGAGATTGCTATGTCAACCTTTCCAGGGATACTTGGATTTTAAAATCAAGATTTATTCATTCCTATTATAAAGTTAACACACATTCATTTAAAAATGTGGAAAGAAAAGATTAAAAGGAAGAAAAAAATCACTTCTTTATATTACATATATAATGGGCAGTACCATTAATACTTTGGTTCCTTTTCCATTGAGTCTCTTGTTATGCATTTTTCTACCTAATTATGATCAATAGTATATATAAAATTATACCATTTATAAGGCCTTCCAACTGACCATAAATGCAATGATAGTCACAGAATATTATAAAATTCAGAAACTTATAAAGAGGAAAAATGTGAATAATCTTGTATTCAGCAATAACACTAATATTTTGGTGAATTTCCTTGAAGCCTTTAAGACTTTGCATACATGTAACACAGTTGAGATCATTTTCTATTCAGTATTGCTGGTGAAGGAGCTTTCACAGTAAATGACACAGTAAGTGACATTAAGACAGACTTGATGACAGATAGTACCTGCCACAGGGTGATTTATTAGTCTTTCCAAATTAAAATGAAAATAACTTGGAGTCATTCAAAGAAAACAAAAATTATTACTCAAGTTTTTAGGTAATACAAATTGCTATTACAGAACTCTATGAATCTCTTCTTAGGTGGAGGAAAAAAAGAGAGAAAGAGATTTTACTCTCCTAGCTCTGCTGCAATGGCAGACATGGTTCAAGTTTGGAACTACATAAGTCCAATTATCGTTATAATTGGCTATCTTGGTTAACAAGATACTGCATTTGAAACATAAAGTATGTAATTTGGTTTGCAAAAGAGGTTTTAGGAAAAGACAAAATGCTGATAAAAGCACTCTGAGCCATATTTTGTGAGGCCATAAAATACACCTAACAACGTAGTTCAACTAGGCTCCTGAAGTAAAAAATATTTTTAAAAAGTATTTTTTTCTTGGGTCCTGATTTTTTATTCATCCCTTTATTATTTTATTTTATTTTTAATTTAAGGACAGTTGGTGGTAACCTTCCTGAGCCATTACATATTTGAGAGTATCTTTAGTAGCCTTGCTACGTGAAAGAAAATTAAGCTCATTATAAATGCCTTGAAAGTACAACTATCCCTTTCCATGGTCTATAAATAGTATTCCACTGTTTTTAGCCTCCTATTGCTGCAGTTAAAAAGTCTGAGGAAAGCTGTCTTTATTCTTCGTTGCAACCTTTTCCAAAATTTGTTATATCTAAAGGATTTTTCTTAATGAATTGAACACTTTAAATCCGAACACTCAGGTTATTTTTCAACTCTGGAAAGTATTCTTAACTGTATATTTACTTACAGTTTGTATTCTAATTTCCTGGTCCCCTATTGGGTAGCAGTTGCTCCATCCCAGGCATTGTTCTAATGTTGGAGATGCCACAGTGAGCAAGACAGAAAGAGACTTGCTGTGGTGGTTCTTACATTTTGGCAGGGAGAGATGAGCAATAAACAAGTAAAAAAAGAAAAGAAATGAAAAATAATAAGTTGATAGAAAGTGCTGGTAGGAGAAGAGGGGGAGGCTGGTCAATTTTAAATAGAGTGATAAGAAAGGACCTCTCTGAGAAGGTAACATTCAAGTGGAGGCCTTGAGACTGTGAGCTGCTCAAATAAATGGAAAAAAGCCAGAATGTCTACAGCACAGTGAATGTGGGAAAAAGTGGTAGGAGCTGAGGTCAGAGGTAGGATTTGAGTGTTTCACAAAGTGGAAAGATACGATTTAATCTACATTTTCAAAATGTTTCTCCTTGTTATTATGTCATGAATGATTATAAAGAGGCAGGAGTGGAAGCGGATAATCCAGTTAGGGATCTCACATGGCACTTCAGGTGAGAGATAGGTGTGCCTTGAACCAGGGCAATGGCAGGCAGGGAGAGAGCAGTGGATGGATTTGGGATATGTTTCAGAAGCAGAACTGAGAAGACTTGCTTATGAATTGACGATGAGGGTTGAGGACAGGAATTTCTTTTAGTAAAACGCCTCTTGGTTGGTTGTTTGTAGAAAGGGATGAGTAGTAGAGACCAGAGAAGACAAAAGTTTGGGTAGATGCGGAGTCAAGAGTTCCGGAATTTAGGCAGATATGGAGGCGAGTGATGAGAGAAGATGAGAAGCATCACTAATACTGAAAATGTAGTTGAGTGAATGAGTTGGAGCTCTCAGGGCCCTTGAGGCAGTGATGGTATGGGGATGCTAGGTGAGGAGAACTGGAAGAATTAGAGGTGATCATCAGAAAAAGGGATACTTGTTATTGTGACTTTGAAGGCGGGGCACTTTTTGTTATAATAAAATCCAGGGTATGACAATGTGCTTGGCCAATGCAGGATAAAAGAAATGATCATTGAGTTTGGAAGGTCAAAGGATTGAAAGGCCAGAGGGAATTTTCCAAATGAGTGTTGATGCCATTAGAAATAATTGTGGAAGTCCTGGTACAGAGGAAGATACTATACCTTGTGCAAAAAATATATAGATGGCACATAAGTGAAGGCAGCAAATGGCAAAGTTTCAGAGCATGACCTTCACAGAGGTGAAGATTTGCAAAAGAAAAGGACCAAAAATGGTTCGGAAGTAGCAAAGGGAAACGAAGAGAACCCTGGCCTATTTTTATGAGCTGGGACACACAGTGTATAAAATAAAAAGCAGTTTCGATGTGAGAGAGTTGTAAAGGAAGGATCACACACAGGCAACATTTCAGTAAGGACTGAATGGAGGAAAAGTCTCGTGACAGAGCATGAATCCCTGAGGGCAGAGTGAGGTTTGGGGGGACTTGGGTTTGAGCCCATGTTTTCTAATTTTACATAAATAACATCTTGTTCTGTTTTCAGCACTTCGTAGTTTGACTTTCACATCAAATGTTTACATTTCTGTAGCATTAATTCTGCTTCTTATTCCTTGCAATGTATCTTTAAATTCTGCTATTGTTTGTGTTAAAGTAAATTAAAATGGAGGCCAGGCCTGAAGAATCTCCGAGCAGACAAAACTATTTAGGCCTTATAAGTGACCCCAACCTTGCTTGATTTGCAAACATAAGTGAAATTTAACTTGAGCTATTTCTTGTAAATGCCTGTATCAAAGAAAAACAGAATTTAAGCTTAATCAATCAGAAGTAGTCAACAAACTTATAATTATATAACTAGAGTCAAATCAGAGAGTTAGATCAAAGAAAGCAACTGTATAATTGCAAGCAATCATATAATCTCTCCATTTTGCTTCTGCATTTATCCCATAAATATTTGCCTCTGATGATCTATCACCAGAGCATCAAAATTCTTTTGCTTTGGTATTCCCCAATTCGTGAATTGCTTATTACTCACATAAGTTCTTTAAAATGTTATGGTACCTTAGATATTTTTTAAACCTATCTTTTTCTTGACAAAATCTCTCCTTTTATCTCACTCTGCTTCTTCCCATTTCAACATTTTTACTTCTAAAAGATTGCTGCTTTTTCCTACAGGTTATGTTTTCTGGAATCCTATAGAGATTGCCAAGTGTTTATACTTGCCTTGTGTTTAATTTCAGACAGTTATTTACTTCTCTCTTGGGTTTTCAGAATGATGCTTATATTTTCACTTTAATTCTGAAATTTTATTCTATAGGTATGAAATGATCAGTCAGAGTTTTGGTCATGCTCCATTTTATTTTCCATTAACCTTTACGTCAGCAAAAAAAAAAAAAAATAGGCCAGGGTATACTCCAACTGGACCATGGGTATACCCTTGTGCCAAGGTTAATCCCATTCAGACGTCAGAAAAACATGAAATGACAAGTTGCTAAGAGCTCAGCCCTATACAAAGGGAGGGATGCTTATTAGTCAAGCTGCTACACACATTGGCTCCTTGCAAATTTAGATTAGAAAATAGAGAAGAGCGAGATGTTTGTTGGAACAGGGTTGGCTGGTTACTAGCAAGAGGCGAGACAGTTGCTTGAGAGAGATGCTGTGCAATTCACAACAGAGAGTTGTTTGTTCCTGGGTCTGCCTCATTAAGCATTGCCTGTTTCATTTCATTTATTCTTGCAAGAAATCTTTATTTTTCATGTGTTTAACTTAGATAATATCTCAGATTTACAGATTAAGGATAGGTTGGCATATGTAGTTTCTAATAATTGTATCCTCTTTTGAGAATACTAATCGAACAAAATATCTGAGGTGGGGGCATGTGGCTTATAGTAAGCTTTTTTGGTAAAGACTGCAAAGTCTGCAGCTTGTTGCCCCCATAATCTTGATTATGATGTATATTAGCATAATAAAAATTAGTGCAAATTTTGTTAAGAAAATTGCTTTTTAAAATTAACCTATTTTTTCAGTTACTTGAGCACAGGATCCTTCCTATATTTTGTTTATTTTGTTTATGCATTATCTAATATCTATGGTAACTAGTTAGAACATAAATACTTTAGGAAAATGTTGAGTTAGCCAGTTCCCCGTGTCCAAAGGCTTTCTTCCTTGGCATTTATGTTGAATTAAAAACAGCCTTTATTTATCTTCATTTCCTGAAGCCATAAAAACTAGAATAAAAGAAAGAAGTATATGAATAACTTCAATTCTCAGAATGTCTCTGCATTTGGGAATTTTTCCTCTTTCTGTCAACCCTACCTAGCACTACAGGAAATGTAATTCCCATTAAGCAATCTGCCGATTCCAATCTACTCCCCACCAAGTTTAGCCAAATAGTTTCATTGTTGTTGTTGTTTGGTTTTGTTTTTCCAAGTGTTTCTGTCTCTCAATGGTATAGGAAGAGAAGATTGACTGATAGAGGTATGAAAAGGGGAAGAGCTCCTTTTTATGGGGCTGCCTTAAACAAGTGACCATGAAGTTAAAAGATGCCTGCCTTTTCTTCTGGTTTATCTTAACAAGAGTTCAAAGGAGTGAGGGAAGCTGACAGGATCTTTCAAAATATTTTAAAGCAAAAATAGATTTTCTGGCATCATATCACAGGGTCTGCTTATTGGGCTTTAGAATCCAGTTTCATTGATTTTTTTTTAATTTAGTTGAAATGTTGCCATGATTCCATGATTGAATGGATGATCAGACCCACTTAATGTAAGGGTCTGCTTTAAAGAGGGGTGTGAGTGTGTGTGTGTGTGTGTGTGTGTGTAACTTCCTAAGTACTTCAGAAAGGTTTGTGAACAGCTGCCTGTCAGGCAAGTATCAAACTGCAATTCTCACCCTGGACCAACATTTTAAACTAAAAACGAACTCTGAATATGCAATTTTACACATAAGAGAATGAGTGGGAAGTTGTAAATATAGAAGAGGGTGGCCTCAAAAGACCCAAAATCATACCATGTGAGTGGTTGCACACACACACACACCCTAACACAAACAAATGCATAAAATTATGTGATCAAGTGTATATGAGGGTGTGCAAATTTATATAATCTAATTCTTTCTTTAAAAAATGTTCTCCTATATCCAGAACAAACCAAGAAAACAATTTTAAATGTTTAAATAAGCAATATTATATGATCAAGCCATAAAAATCAAACTTTTAGTGGATACTATGTAATGAAAAAACTGGAATGACTAAAAAAGCAGAGATAAAATTTAATGAATACCACACAAGTCTGTAAAATGAAGAAAAAATGATAGGCAATCAATAAAAGAATTTCTATCTTTTACTTCAATTAATATATTTACTTGTTTTTCAATTTAAAAAGTGAACTTATTAATAATTTTGACTGGAATATGAAGCTGATCAGTCACTTTGGGAGCAAATGCAAGCCAGTTGAGTTATGCCCAAGTAATCACAGGAAAGAAGCTATGGGAAAGGTGAAAGAGGAGTAACAAGTTACTTACATGCCAGAGGAAGCATGCAATGAGTTGTTTTAGTGTTGCCTATTTAAGTGAGCATACTCTTGAAGTTCCCATAAGTTTTTTGTAAATTAAGCTAAAATGTCAATGACTTATCGAAACAAAGAAAAAATGTCTTTTCTCTCTAAATACATTTTTGAATCAATGAACGCTCTACAATTTGTTTTTAAGAATTACCTTTTTTCCGCTGGGGTTTTCTGAGAATTGATGAGAAAAAGCTGTGAAATTCTTGTGGTGACTGTTATTAAAAAATAATAGGGACTGTGTTTTGGTGTTCTCCTATCTTTCTCCGAGTTCTCTAGGGATTAAATTGAAGAGCTGGATAAAGTGAAAGGAAATGAATAATAGCTTTGTTTACAGGCATATTCAGGGAAGTATAAAACAAATTATTTACACTTAATTCATGCAACACCAGAATGTGATACTCAGTCCCCCTGTACCTTCATCTCACCCCAGTCTGAGGACTCAAGTGAAAGAAAAAAGTTTTTTTGTTCTTCAAAGCAAATATTTAATGTCACCATAGCATATTTATTCTATTCCAGTTAAATGAAACATTTCCGTAGATGACTAGAAGATTTTTCTAGGGAATATGTAGGGGAAAAAGCAAGATAATAGAAATAGTGTTGGTTTTTTGGTATACTTTCTTTAGTTAATAAAACACTGTTTAATATTCATGAGGAAAATAGCGAATAACCCATTTTATTTAATATAACCTACCCACCTCTCTTCAACTTTCACTTAATATCTCAATATCTGGTAGGAAAAATATCTATAATGTTTGAAGTATGATAGACCATGAAACATTATAGGATATGGAAATTTGACAGTTGTTTCCATTACTTCTATGTGAAAACTGAAAGAATACACCATCAACATACAAATGGAATGTGATGAACACCATGAGACTCTCTTACAACCTATAATTTCTACATTAGCTTATATTCTCCCCCAATAATAGCACCATTTTACTCACAAAGCTTTTGTAAAAATAACTATCAAACTAAAAAGAGTAATAAATAATATTTACTATGCATTATGTAGTATTCTATATACTTAATAAAAATAAACTTTTCAAAAAATCAACCCAAAGAGAGATGTATTATTATTCCACTGTGGTAGGCAGAATTATAAGACGTTCCCTGTGATTTCTGCTCTTTGGTATCCATACCTTTGTGTAATCTGTTTTCATTGAGTACAAGTAGAATCTGTGACTTGCTTCTAATCAGTAGCATATGGCAAAGGTGAAAGGATTTTCAGGATGCCATTAAAATCACTGGTCAATTGACTCTGAGTTAATAAAAAAAAAGAATATCTTGGGTGGTCCTGACCTTATCAGGTGAGCCCATTCTGTCCCTAGAGAAGAGAGCAAAAGTAGAAGAGATGCTGTCCTGTTGGCCTTGAAGCAAATAGCTATTGCATAGTGCCTGTGGAGAAAAACAATCTCTAGAAGCTGAAGGTTTCAGTCTGCAATCTCCAAAAACTGGAATTTTGCCAGAAACTCAAATAAGCTTTAAAGAGGACTTTGAGCTCCAGAAAGGATGGAGCCTGACAAATAACTTGACTTTAGCCTAACAGGATCCAAACTGAAGACCTAGGTCAACCAGACCCAGACTACTGACCTCTGCAAACTGTGAGATAATAAGTATGTATTGTTTTAAGCCACTATGTTTGTGGCAACTTGTTAGATAGCAATAGAGAACTAGTATGCTCTCATTTTATAGATAAATAAAGTAAGAAAATAACTTTGATTCCATTGTAGCTAGTTCATTGGGAAAACCAAGATTCAATCCCAGGCAGCCTGAATCCAGAGCTGCATGAATAGT
>CAUYSK010015291.1:0-10047 GCA_963575035.1 Avahi laniger | reverse complement strand
CACCTCAGCTTCCTGCTAAGATTACAGATGTGAGCCACTGCACCCAGCTTCTGTCTCTTCTTAAACACAATTGCCCACAAGATTTGGGTGAAATCCTAGCTGCTTAATGTTTATTTCAATCTGTATCTTATCTGTCATTCCTCTGAACAACGAGATTACTTATAATCTGTAGCTTACAAAAATCTTAAGGTACATTATTGTCTCATGCAGATCTGTCTTGCCTTTCCTGAGAACAATCACAGATCATGTATGCGTTCTTATTATTTACAGCTTTCAAATAATCAGGTGGTGATTTTTTTGTAGATTGCTGACCACTGATCCTAGCATGCAAAATTTTTTTTGGGGTTTTTTTTTTTTTATTTCAGCATAATATGGGGGTACAGATGTTTAGGTTACGTGTGTTGCCCTTGCCCCCCCTCCCCCCCTCAGCCCAAGTTTCAAATATGTCCATCCTATTGCGTGGTGCGCATTGCACTCTTTGTGAATGTATATACCCGTCCCCTCCTCCCTCCTCCCCCCTCCCCCCTGCCCAACATCCAATAGATGTTATTCTTATATATGTACTCATGTGTTGATCAGTTAATACCAATTTGATGGTGAGTACATGTGGTGCTTGTTTTTCCATTCTTGCAATACTTCGCTTAGTAGAATGTGTTCCAGCCCTTTCCAGGAGTATATAAGAGGTGCAATATCACCATTGTTTCTTAAAGCTGAATAGTACTCCATGGTATACATATACCACAGTTTATTAATCCACTCATGTATTGATGGACACTTGGGTTGTTTCCACATCTTTGCAATTGTGAAAGTCGCTCTATGAAAAAGACACCTACACTCGAATGTTCATATTTCTATCGTTTTTGATGGCTGCAGAGTATTTTATGGCTGGCTCACCTTGACTTTGGCCGAGGTTCTCGGCATATCTAAGGAGAGATATAGCCATCAGAAAGAAGACACGGGCATGGTTGGAAGATCCTGCTGGAGCCTGGTCTTGGGCAGAGGACGATATGGCCTTTCAGCATGTGCCTTGGAGAGATGGGTATTTGTTATATTAGTTTTCATTATAATGATGTCCAATATATTAATCAGTACTTTTCGTAAGACATTGTCTTAGTGTTTTTACATGCATTATTTCAGTTTATTCTCACAGCAACCCTCCTAGATACACTGATTGTTGCCACCAGACTTATAAGGAAACTGGGATGGCTTCCCCACTTCGACACAGCTAGTGTATGTAGAACTGAAATTCTAACTGAGATCTGTCTGAAACCAGAGCCTGATAGCCATTTTAGCCTGGCACCTTATACTTCTCTAATTTTATACAATAAATAATCATATTTGTTTTAAATCTGTGCTTACCAAGCAATTTTTGAGTGTGATTAGTTTCCCACATAGTAAGTCTACAGGGAGAGAAAGTGCTGACCAGCATATGTGAGGTTGTTCTACTTGAAGGTTGTATTTCTCATTGTAAGTTAACAGATGGGCATCAGGTTGATACATTGGCTTCATAAGCTTGGTTAATGTGATCCCAGTCCCCAACTGACAAATCAAGAATCTGATCTTGTGGCTATGAAGGTCAGAGTGTGGACTGTCGTGAATTCAGTAGGATATTGCCCCCTGTGTGAACCTGTCTTGACAGCTATCTAGTCTTTTGTATGCAGTGCTTCTCCAGCTCTTTTCAGACTTTCTTGGAACTCATTCCAATATTGAACAATATAATGCTCACTGTACATTATTTATCTAATCAGAGGACCATTCACATTTACCAACTTTTTTCTTGCATCCCAACACTATATTGCTTCTAAACCCAAATATTCCCTGAAGATTTTTTTTTATTTCAGCATATTATGGGGGCACAAATGTTTAGGTTACATATATTGCCTTTGCCCCACCTGAGTCAGAGCTTCAAGTGTGTCCATCCCCCAGACGGCGTGCACCACACTCATTAGGTGTGGACATACCCCTCCCCCGCCCCCTCCCCCCTGCCTGACATCCAATGAATGTTATTACTATATATGCACTTAAGTGTTGCTCATTTAATACCAATTTGGTGGTGAGTACATGTGGTGCTTGTTTTTCCATTCTTGGGATACTTCACTTAGTAGAATGGATTCCAGCTCTATCCAGGATAAGACAAGTGGTACTCGATCACCTGAAGATGTTATTTACTAGTTAGGTTACCACCAGTTGAAGCAACAACAATAACAACAACAACAACAAACTCCCAAATTTCATAAGAGAACTATTTCTCATTCACATAAAGTCCAAAATTAGGCATCCCTAATTGAGGAATGACTCTCCTCCAAGTGGTGATTCAGGGATCGAAAATTTCGTTCTTGGGTTTCTACTGTCTTCAACATAATGCCTTTAAGGTCACCTGGAAAGTGTATGAAGGGTCTCATAGGAAGATTTTTTATGAATCAGTTCTGGAATAGTGTCTATCACTTCCGCTCTTATTGCATTGGCTATCATATGGTCATACCAGAATGCAAAGGAGGTTTAGAAATGTAGTGCAGAGTGTGTACAGGAAGAAAGAACAGGGTTTATGAGTAGCTAGTCGATTTCTGTCATACTCGTCTATTATTGTTTCCAGCTGTGATCTCTCCAGACCTTTATCTTTGTGTACCAAATTTCCTTTTGTGTATCTGTTTTGATATTTTACAGAATACTCAATTTTCAAAACTAAATTTATTTTTCTCTTCTCCTCGCCATAGCAACACCTTTGCTCTTCCTATGGTCTCTCTTTTGGGTAATGACGCTATATTTCTTCCATACATCTAACCTAGAAACCTGGGACTCAGCCAAGATTCTCTTTTCTTTTATCATTATCTTATTCAGTCTCTAAGTTTTGTCTCATTTTCATCATCACTACTAGAACTTAACATGGCTTAGTGGTTAAGAGCATGGTTTCTGGAATTAGGCTGCCATGGTTGGAAATTTTGATCTGCCATTTTTAACCTTGTTACTTGAACAGGCTGCTTAGCTGGTGCTTTTTCTCCTCATCTGTAAAATGGGAAGACTATAATAATATAATAGAACATACCCCATAGGATTATCACAAATTTAGATGAGTCAGTATACAAGAAACCTATACGTGCCTGTAGCATAGCACATGCTCTCCTTTCTTCCGGTCCTAATCAAAGGCAAAGCCTCTTGATTGGTCTCTGCCTCCAGTGTCACTCATCTTCCTCTCATTTTTTTTTAAATTATTTTCTAAGGGCTCAAACTCTACAATGATACTGCGTTATCATTCAAATAAATTCCAAATTTATTTACATTGCAGTTGACAAGTCCTAAGTTTTTGGACACATGTTTTACATTAACCTTTTAATTTTATGTCCTGCCAAATTCAAACAATAATCTGAGTTCATATTATTAATGGTTCTTGAATTAAACTTTATCCAGATCTTTAAAATCTTCAACTTCCCAATTTTTAGAAGGCCAAGGATCAAGAAAAAAGATTTTATTTAAACCTCATGTATTACCAGTTCATATTAAGCCTTCATCACCACCACCACCATCGCCATATATCTTTATCCATATCTATCTCTCAATTATCTTCTTGACCGTGTGTGTGTGTGTGTGTGTGTGTGTGTGTATGTATGTGGAGGGTATCTTGATTTTGAAGTGCTTTGTTTTTCTGTTCATTCTTATTAATACTTGACATCTCTGAATTTCATGATAATTGCAGAAGACAGAAACTAGGCAAAAAACCCAGAACTGATAGTCAAACAACCATGCATTATGCCTGTGACTCATCTCTCCAAGGTATATGTCATTGGAGTTAAATGCATTTCTGATTAGAGATGCCAAATATTTAGACCATTTTATCTCTCAGTTTTTTTTACCCAACACTACTTAAATAGAATAGAGTGAGTGAGAGCAAGAATATGGGAGGGAAGGAAAAACATGTAGTTACTATAAATCTCAGCAGAGGCATGCCGTGAGGCACTGTTTTGACACAACAAAGAACTGAGAGCTCATGCTCATGTAATGCTTTCAAATGGACTGTGGTAGGCAGACTTCTTACATGGCCTTGAATCATCCCCCGTCCTGGGTCTTATGTCCTTGCATAATCTGCTCCTCTTGAGTGTGGGCTGAAGGACCTAGTGACTTGTTTCTAGCAAAAAGCATATGGCAAAGATTGTGACTTCTATCTTGATAAAAGTCTTTTTTGTTCTGCTCAGAGAAAGCCAGTAGCCATGTTGTGAGATGCATGGCCAATATCCAGTGAGAACGGAGGCCCCTAGTCTCAGAGCCCACAAGGAACACACTCCTGTGAACTGTCATGTGACTGAGCTTGGAAGCAGACCTTTCCCAGTGGAGCCCTGAAATGAATGCTGCCCTGTCCATCACCTTGACTAGAGCCTGTGAGAGAGCCTGAGCTGGGGGACCCAGCTAAGCCACACCTGGGTTCCTAACACACAGAATTGCAAGATAGTAAATTCTGTTGTTTTAAGTCAATACATTTTTAGATAATTTATTAAGTGTATGTACCCATGAATTGACTACCAAAAATTCTCATGACAGCATACAACACATGTGAAACTCTCCCTTTATGCTTAAAAGTGTATAAACTCTGACAACAAAACAGTTATTCAGATATAAACAATGTCCTTTCTGTTACTTGGTAGGATATGATTTACCATGTATCAGGTGAAGAAGAAAGTCCTGTTTATCACACACTTGATTTGTCACTCTCTCACTATCTCTCTAGGTTTTTAGAAATTTATTATCCAATACTCAGATCCCTCTAAACCTTATCATGACCTTACATAGCACTTGGCATGTGGTTGGTGCTGAATGAATATTTATGGAGGAAAAAAGAAGAAGAAAAGAAATGGAAGACCAGACAGTGCAATGCTATAGAAAGACATTAATAAACAGGAAACAATATAAATCTTCAATCCACAGTTTATATATCAATTGGTGGCATCAGTCTCTATGAAGGATCAAAAAGACCAATGTGAGTAAAGACAGATGGACAGTCTGCTCTGTCTGTTGCTCGTGTGTGTCTATAATTTCTTTCTCACTTATTTTGTTTTAACACTTATCTGGGGTTTCTTTATGCTATGTTCTATGTGTGCTGTATTTGACTTGTCATTGAAGCCTTATAGTATGCCTGTTAGGTAGGCTCTAGTAAACCTTGAAACTGCTTGTAATTAAAGGTCTGTTACAAGGGAGACTCTGGTAGGTTCATTCATTCTAAGGTGTTGTCATTATCCTGTATCCTGTATCCTCCCTTCCATCAGTCTTTTCTAGTGCAGGAAATAATTTCTGCTGTAGGGCTATTCAGTCCAGTGCTTCTTCTCATGATGATTCAGTAAGCCTCTCACCACAATTCCCTATGTAACTTTGATCTCTGTACTTTTGTTCCTTTCAGTGAGTAGGAAGCAAGAGTGGAGATAGATCTCAAAGATGGAAGGTTTGGGGAGTGTAATGCTCAATGTAGTGAGTGAAAATAAGAGTTGTTGATGGTGATAAGAAGGTCAAAGGAAGCTAGGAAAGAAGATCAAGTCACTAAGAACCATGTTTATTCACTAAATAAATACATATTTACAATGCAGTTTTGTGATTCCGGGGCACAGACACAAGTGAAAATTATAGATAGACATATTTGAATTCAAAATAAAGGTTCTTCTTAATATAATAATAACTAATGCTACCTAATAAAGGCCTGAGATGGTTCCTGAATGAGGTGATCTTACATTCACTACAGATATTTAGCAGGAGCTAAGGAACTCTCTGTGAGACAGATAGATAGGATTTCTGTGTGGGTGGAAGATTCAACTGGACGAATGCTAAAGCTCACTTATCATTGCAAGTCTTTGGAGGCTTTTGCCTGGGTTTAGATAGCATCTACCTCTTGATATACATAGTGTCTTGGGAGAAGCATTAATATATAGTGGCTTAGTTCTACTTGATACATGCTTTTTGAGCCCTAGTAGACTGGTCTTGAGAAGGATAGAGATGATTTTTTTTTCCTTTTCCATAGCAAGCATTCACACACACGGGCACACCCTTTCCTGTATCTTATATTTGCCTTCCTTACACCCTTTTTATTTTGCTTGTCTCCAAATCTATATAATGTTACTCCAGTTAGCTTGTTTTTATTGTAAGCCCATGTGATGATTAATTATATATGTCAACTTGGCTGGGCCACAGGGTACCCAGATAGTTGGTCATACATTTTTACAGGTATTTTTTCTTTTTATGAGATTAACATTTAAATTGGTAGACTTGAGCAAAGCAGATGCCTTTATAATGTGGGTGGGCTTATCCAATCAATTTAAGAAATGAATAGAACAAAAATGCCAGCCTCCGTGAGCAAGAGAGGATTCCAGGAATTCAGACTTCATCTGCACCATTGGTTCTCCAGGGTTTCCACGTGCTACCCTTCAGATTGGAACTGTACCACTTCCCTTCTGAGTCTTGGGCTATACTTCAGATTTGAATTTGCCAGTATCCATAATTTTGTGAGCCAATTCCTTATACTAACTTGTAGATCTATCTACACACATCCTAGTGATTCTATTTCTCTGGAGAATTCTGACTAACATACTCCCAATAGATGTTTTGGTTTTGTTTTTGTAATACAGGGTTAGCTCTTAAATTTGTGGTGGACTTACCTCCTCTTCTGAAAATAATTTCATTTCAATACTCTCCAAAGCCTTTAAGACGAGGGTCTGCAGTCCATTCATGTCTTCTCTTGAGACAGCAGTAGGAGCAAGATCTTTAGGTATCTGGAGAGCTAGGTCTCAATCCTGCCTATCCTCCTACTCAGTGTGTGACTTTTCTAGACTTTCTGATCTCCTCTAACTCTAACACTTGCTTCAAAAAGGGTTGTTGTCAAGTTTAAATGAATTAATGTATATCAAAGCACTTTGTGAAGCATGTTAGCATTCTGCTGTTTTGTTAGAATTTTGCAATATTTGCTTTCATCTTGCCCTTTATTCTTCTTGAAGGGATGTCAATCCTTAGAAGAATGTGAAGGGCTGCCAATTTCTTGGAAGAGTATAATCTCTTAAGACCAATTTCAATAAAATTTTCATGGTAATATCATAGCACTTGTTTGCTTGATCTTCTTGCCTCCCATCTGAGTGGCCTGATTTTTTAGGACTGTTTTGGATAAAAAGAAATAAAGATTAAATCACATCTTCTGGCCTAACACCATGCTCAAGGATAAGAACATTCAGTTTCCTGGACTATGGTCTTTGAAAAGATTATTAAGGAAGAGAAAATTTTATTTACTGAGGATCAACTTTAGAAATCTAAAACAAAAAATTGAAACGAGTAAAGAACAGGCTATAGAATTTATACTTGGGAGCAGAAAGTCAGATGTTATAATTCTTTTCTAATTATACTATATTTTCTTGTCTGTAAAAAGGATGTTTCTGGTACTGGAAATATCACCTGTCTTCGTACTTACATGAAAAGAAAACTTCTGTTTTGTCTTCTGTTTTCCATGAATAAGTATGGCCTTTGAAACACCGTCTTGCAAATTTATACATCCACTTTAGCTTGAGAAAGTTAATTGTAATCAAGGGAGACAACATTACTACAAGTTCTTTATGAGAAAATTTTCTAAAAAAATAACAAAACCAGCCTGAGAAACAGGGGGGAATGCATAGAAGAGAGAGCAAGCTACAGAATCACTGTCAGGAATGTTTCAGATGGACAGTCCCATCAGGAAAATTACAGAAGAGAAAGCAAAGTACTTCCCTTTCCAATAGTCTATGATCAAAACCTAACAAGAAAGCAAAGCTTTTAACTCCTAGAGTAATAAGGAGGAAGGTATATTTATGATAGCTTTTTATGATTCCTTTTCTTTCCCAGCCTCCTTTATTTCGGCAAATGACATCATTATCCACTTAGTCGCTGAAGCCAAAAACCTGAGAGAAATACTCAGTGATTCTTTTTCTTTTTTTTTTTTTTTTTTTTATCACCCACAACAAACCCTCCTCCCATTCAACACTGATCAGGCTGAGAGATGGATTTATCTAATGAGACACATCCAGTCAGCCTTGATGGCCCTCAACCTGGAAGACCAATTCAGCATAACACAACTTGTTCAGCATCCATAGTGAAAAGACGCCATTTTCCATGACATAGCTTTATCAACATTGTTACATTTTTAAGAAAAACCTGTTTAATATTGGTAATAATCAATATCATTGAACACATCTGAATTCCAGGGTGGGATCATTGTTAGAGACATCTCAATTCCTTTGACTTCTTCTGTCTTGGCATTTGAGTTTGAAAAATAGCTATGATGATGAGAATTAGCCTCCTTATCTCCACATTGAAATACAGTAATCTTAATTTTGTCACTTGTACTCTTCAGTGATGAGTCATATGTTTGGACTTTGACACAAATCTCCCAAAGCTCATTCAAAGATAGCATTAACTCTCATGTACAAAAATCTATTTGATTTCTTTCAATTATGTCATTGCCATGTACTTTGTAATGGCTGACACCCATTTGTCCCCTCTCTGCAGAAACATAAAAATTCATTTCAGGCAATGAAATTCAATTTGTCTTGAAAGCAATTCTGTAAAAAATAATAATCTGTGCAGCATTCCAATCTCCTTCTACAATGTTATGTTGAGCCTGGGCAACTTTATCTGGCATTTTCCTACTATTATAAGAGGATAAATGGGAAATTAATGCACCTGGTAAGGAACCTATTAATGATAATGGAAAGTAATTAAAACCCCCAAGTAGAACCTGGAGGAAATTTGCTCCAATCCAGAGCAAATCAAAATGATTTTTTTTTTTTTTTGGTTTAACTTGTTGTGATAGATGGTGTTATTAGTTCACAATTATCCATTCCTTCCCTGCCCTTGCTTTGAGTCTTTGGCTATATTTGCCCAATTACAACAAACCTGGGCATGGAGATAGCAGTGGATCTCCTAACATTTTATCCCTTATTCCTCTCTGGAACGACAATCCCACCTCCTTAGGATATTCAGAGTTCATTACCTCTACCAGCATGGAAATTCCCTTATTTGCCTGCTCTGTTCAGGCATGAAGAACCCAAAGTGACAAGAGGCTTTGAGTGGGAGACTTCCTTTGTGCCCTGTGAAAGTGTTCCCCTTCTGGGAACCAGAAACTCTACAATTGTAGAGCCAATATTTGTGAGGAGAGGAAGCATAGATTCCCCAACTGGGTCACTGGGAATGATGATGAGGCTACTTCTCCCATATTTAGGTTCCTGGATGGGTGTATTCTACCTACTGGAGAACACAGCACCATATAGTGCTGATTTAAGGCATATGCCAAGCCTTTTCAGGGTATTGTCGTCAAGCTGGCACATAAGCTCGGTCTTTAAGAAGCTATTCCATCATTTCATCAAGTTAGCAGCTTCTATCAACAGATCAGTGGATCATGTGCCTACTACTGTACCCCACTTTAGTGAGTTCCATGATCCAAGGAGAGATCAAACATCAGTTTATTAGAAACTCTACAAACCTCGAGATAACGGTGCTGGATTTATGCAAAAAAAATCATTTTCTCCCATAGTGTCTAATAGTGTGTGCAATGAACAGAGATCTATCATTAACAATTTTTTTTATTTCAGCATATTATGGGGGTACAGATATTTAGGTTACACATGTTGCCCTTGCCCTCCCTTCCCCCCGAGTCTGAGTTTCAAGTGTGTCCACCTCTCTGATGGTGCGCATTGCACTCTTTGTGTATGCATATACCCGTCCCCTCCTCTCCCTCCCCCTCCCCCTTCCCCCCTGCCCAACATCCAATAGATGTTATTCTTATATGTGCACTTATGCGTGGATCAGTTAATACCAATTTGATGGTGAGTACATGTGGTACTTGTTTTTCCATTCTTGGGATACTTTGCTTAGTAGAATGCATTCCAGCTCTATCAAGGAGTATATAAGAGGTGCTATATCACCACTGTTTCTTAAAGCTGAATAGTACTCCATGGTATACATATACCACATTTTATTAATCCACTCATGTATTGATGGACACTTGGGTTGTTTCCACATCTTTGCAATTGTGAATTGTGCTGCTATAAACATTCG